>JAUEKZ010220736.1:0-12500 GCA_031471865.1 Melibe leonina
TTTTTCTTAATATTAAGTAGATAAAATGTAGTTGGCAAGTTGGGGGGACACTGTCCACTGTGTCCTATAGTGAAATCCGCCACTGGATATTCCATTGTAGAAGCTCATTGTGTGTGTGCCAAAATCAGAGACATAAGAACTTCTTCATTATAGATTCCACATTTAATTAAAACCATTCATCTGGATAATATGTCCATTGTGGAGAGAAGATGGCCAAGAACAAAGAGAGTGGTGGGAGGGTAGACAGGCAGATATATATACATTATGTAGGTATGTATAATTAGTTTGTCACTCAGACACAGAGAGAGGGGGTGAGGGTTGGTGGCGACTGGGGGGGGGGGGGGACAATGGGAAACTTGGAGGGAGGGAATGGAGGTGTAAGAGGAAAAGAGAGGGAGATAGAGGAAGAGGAGGAAAGATGCAATAGGTAAGACGAGATAAAATGTGGAGAGAAAATAAAATAGAGGTGATGAGAGAGAAAGGTGAGCGAGGAAGAGAGAGATAAGAGGACGAAGAGAGGAAGAAGAGAAGGAGGAGCAGGGGGAGGAAGAAGAAAAAGAACAAGAAAAACAAGAACACGAAGAAGAAAAAGAAGAACAAGAACAAGAAGAACAAGATAGAGAGGTAGGAGATGGTATAGAAAGTATGTGTGTGTGTGTGTATGTGTGTGTGTGTAGTTTAACTCTGTGTGTGCCTCTTTGGGGGGCTTTGTTGTTATTTTTCTTTCGTTTTTGTTTTTTGTTGTTTTGTTTTTGTTTTTTGTTAGCTTATTTGTTTGTTTTGTTTGGGTTCTTTTTTTGGGGGGGGGGTGTTGCTGTGTGCGCGTTTGTATGCGTGCGTGTGTTTATATCTATCTCGTCTGCTAGTGTGTGTGTGTGTTTGTGTTAGTGTGTGTGTTGCTGTGTATGTGAGTGTGTATGAGTTATTCGTGTGTTAAAGGCGTTGTTGTATGTAATACAAAATTACTATGTCAGTCAGTAACACAACTTGACTAAAAGCGAAGATGTTATCGAGAAGTCGCTATCGCAACTGTATACTTCAGCGGACGGAGAACTCGAAAAGGGGTAGGACAATAAAAGAGGGTGCTTTTGTACCCGCTTGAGGACACACTTGATTTTATGACAGGAGCAGAGAAGCTTATATAACACATAACATTAGTTGGTACAAAATGATGATGCATACATTGGAAACTCGTTGGGTAGCCCTGTATCCTATTATGTATGCTCCAGACTGGTGAGTGAAGTAAATGAGAGATAAAGATGGGGCGGGGGAGATTTAGTAAGGGAGAGAGAGAAAGAGAGAGAGAGGGAAAGAGAGAGAGAAAAAGTGGGGATATGCGCAATGATAATATGCTTCGTTAATAACCTCTAAGTTTTGTTATCTAACCACCGCTAACTTTCAAGAAACACACCCCGGCAGCACGGTCCCCTTTGTACAAAACGCTTTGTCTGGCTGTAAAAGAAAAATATCAAGAAGAAAAAAAGAGAGAAGTTGAAAGTCATGGTGTATAGTCCCAGAAAGCCGGACTGTATCTTTTTCAATCATCAAATCGATATGCTTAAAAGGGGAGTAACTCGTAGTGCAATAATGTTTCAAGCAGATCAATAAAAATATTGATTAACTCCCGTGTCTGTGTTGGCCGGAGAGCACTAAAAATTCATGAATGAAGCAAGATAGAACAGATTAGACACATTTAGCTTGCCGTGTTGACTAGAGGCGTGGTACTGTGTTGTGTGTGCGTGAACTCAGTTTTCTGACTGTAGATAAAGCGACCTCTCATTTAATATCTACCTTTAAATGAATTTGATTTGATGCTTGAAAACCTTGGGCTAGATTATTATAAATTAATGTTTAATCAAACGTAATGTAACACGAGCATGATAAAGCTTCGTCCTCTACCTTACTTCCCTTCTCCCTCTGTCTATCTTTCTATTCATATATCTATCTATCTATCTATTCATCTATCTATCTTTGTATTCATCTATCTATCTATCTATCTATCTATCTATCTATCTATCTATCTATCTATCTATATATTCATCTATTTATCTATCTATCTATATATCTCTACTCAACACTTTCTATTGAAGAGAGAAAACATGGAACAAGGGACGGGTGCTACACAAGACATATTGCTCTAGGGTTTTCCCCTAATGCAGTATGTCGTCTCGAGGTTGAATACAAATCTTTACATTTATTACTATTTGAAACCCTGTGCTGTGATAGTGAGTGAACCGCCGTCACGGTTCCATGGACATACAAAATCTGTATCTATGAAAATGAACGAGAAAAAACAAATAGGACGGGGTTGTGGGGAAGTGTGTATGTGGGGAGGAGGGGGAGGGGGGGGGGGACTTGAAGGAAGTCTTAAAAGCGTCAAGTTTTTTCATTATTTAAAAAAAATAGCAATGAATAAAAAGAAGTGCATGAAACACAGCATTCTATAACATTATGTTTTATGACTGACGCTTTGCGCTAAAACTTAATGTTGCATGCAGTCTAAGGTCAGTGACATTTTATTATGTTATTACGATATCATGAAGGTTTGTGAATAAGTTTCCAAATCTTTTACACAATTTGGTTGGGTGACTCCTAGTCAAAAGAGAAAGTGTTCGAAGAGTGCAGAATTCTCTTGGTTCGGTGTTTTCCTCCCCATGTCACTGCATCATACCGTGTCGGGGCTCAGTTCTAGATACCTAGTTACGAAGGGAGCAATAGGACACGTAATACGCCCCTACAGCCTTATAATCATAGAACCTATGACAGAACCAGGAGAGAATTAATAATTACGTTGGATCAAGACTAAAGGGAGCAGTGGTTCTGAGTCAGTCCCTAGCAAGGAGTTTTGGAGCAAGACATTTTTATTTTTGTTCCCTAGCCCTAGAATTAGTCACACATTTCCTTTTGTCTGTGTGCTACCTTCTCATCAAAATTTCATTAAAAGTTCTTTTCACATCGAGGTGTAGAATGTTCTTACCATCGACCCGTATGACTTGTCGCTGTCGCCAAGTATGTAAACCTAGCTCTAGGTTTAGATTATCCCAGGTTCTAATCCCAAAGAGAGAAAAGATAGTTTCGTTGACTCCTTTGGGTTTTGTAACAGTATGTATGGGTTCAAAACCTGTATGACACAAATACACAAAGGACGACTTTGAGGGATCAATAAAGTTATGTTATCTTATCTTTGAAGCTTTCCAAAAGTTATGAGTTTTTGAAGATGTTAAATGTCAAACTTGACAACCTGTTGTAACTTGAATCGAAGCGGAAGACCCAGGAAGACAGATCTTTTATTTTTACCACAGACTCAAAATTAGTTTAGTGTGTGTTGTTTTTTTTCTTCTGTGTAATTTTAGATAGGGCACAACATGTGGTTGCCGTCAAGCCACTGAAGTTGCATTAAAAATGTTGGCATGCGAGAGGCGAGTATCTAATGGCTGGGATTGAGGGCGGGGTAGCGTACAATTTGAGCTGCATTTTCCCAAGCAGCTCTATAATCTACTTGAGCAACTGTAGCATACACGTTACAAATAGCCTCATGACAGCAGCAAGGTTAGCCATATCTAAAAGACCTTCTCAACATAACCTGCCTCACATAGAAGAAAAAAAGAAGAATGATCTCAATAGCTGCTGCAATCAGAGCACAACTGAACACCACTCTCTCTCTCTCTCTCTCTCTCTCCCTCTCTCTATCTATCTATCTATCTATCTATCTATCTCTATCTCTCTCAAACACAAGTACATTCACCTTTGCACAAGAGAAGATCAAAGCGTCTTGTCTGTGTAGATAAACTAAAACCCTAAGACACAATTTTACAGGGACACTCCATCTATTTGCTTAAATTGTTCTAGCTTCGAGACAACCTGACCCTTGCACTGGGGACAGCCCATCCCTTTGTCCTCTCTGTGGTGCATGAGTCATTGTTCGCGCTTTGAAAGGTTAAGGTCGGCAATGATCGATATTGATTTCCGTTCCCGCTTTGATTTTTTTTGTGTCAAATGAATGCCTTGCCTCTAATTTTGTCATCATAAGAGTGTAACCAAAAGAACAAAAAGGGAGGGGTTGTGTGGGAAGGAAGGTAAGCAAAGTTTGAGAGAGAAAGAGAGAGAGAGAGAGAGAGAGGGGGGGGGGAGAGTGGGAGGGAGAGAGGAAAGAGATTTAGTCACGAAGGCATCAGGGTGTCACTGGTTACTAAGTGGTTTGGTGGGTTGGTGAGTAAGGAATTGGATAAACAACAGAGAAAGTGAGGGGGAGGAAGGAAGGAAGGAAAAGCAAGAGGAAAAGAGAGAGAGGGGGAGAGGGAGAGAGAGAGAGAGAGAGAGAGGGAGAGGGAGAGAGAGAGAGTCGCGAAGGCCACAGGGTCGAACTGGTTCATTGCATTCGTTGTAGTTGTAGACAATAAATTATTATCCAGTGTGAATGCCGAAACGATAAAACGTAATACGTTACAAAAGTAGCAAGTTGATCATAAAATAGTTTCATTTCTGAATTGATATTAAAGATTGGTTGGTCTTTTTTTCCTTCACCGATCGACAATCCTATAATATATCAAATTACATACGATAACCAATTTAATCAAGGCGTTACATTGTTTTCTCCCTTGTTCCTCTTTAAATTATCATGGATAATATATCACAATGCTAGCCTATTACTATTATAACCGGGAAGTGTTGAGACACAGTTACGCGTCCAACTACAATAATATACTAGACCGTCTATATAACATAAAGCCTGAAGAGAAAATTCTGGATCAATAAAAAGCTGGCTGTTGATCCGAACTCCTCCCCCCCCACACACACACACACACGCACACTATTTTGATTCTTCGATGGAGGCCAAAAAAAAACCCCAACACATTTTAGCCTGCTCTTTTTCAAACACACCCCTCTTGCGTTGCCGCTGCAACGGTATCAATTAACATTTTGTATAATGATATAGCTACCGGATGACAGAAGCATTGAGACTTGCCAATATCGAATCTTGATAAAAAAAATTAAAAAAATGATGTCATGTGCTTTGTGTGTCATTGAGTCCAAAAATGTTCAAGTCCCATTTACTAAATCTCATGGTTGGATGAATCGTTTTCGTTCTGGTTATTGAAATCATTCATTCCAAGCGATACGTCCTTACAACAACATCTTGCTGCGAAACCATCAGACCATTGCAGTGCTGAAATAACACAATAAGGGAAACGCTTTTCATTCACAGAAACGAGTACAACAATTGAAGAAAGGTTGGCCTACTAAACGTCATTTGCAATTGAAAAGAGAATTCAAATGATGATCACAATTACATGAATAGATGTAGATATTTAGACTTTAGCTGTTTTCAGCGCTAATTTTTCAAACCTTCCAAAAGATTAGAGATTTTCATAATCCACGAGTCCCTATTAACCCTTTCACTGTTTCTAGCCCAACTGAATAATATGCAAAATGTTAAAAATGTACGAGTTCTTATACCAGATAATTCAGATTTCAGTTAACTGACATATGCCAAAAGCCTGATAATCAGACTTTTGGCATATGCCAGTTCACTGAAATCGGAATTATCTGATATAAGAACAGCCAAGTTTTGAGGATGTTGGTGGCCTTAGCTGTGAATGGGTTTAAAGACTCTAGATCAATTTAACCAGCCAGTACAAGTCACTGTTGTGTCCAAATTTGACTGTAGCATGATGCCGTTTTCATCATCGGGTATATTCTGGGCAATCATGAGGTCTAGACGATCAATAACAAATTCAATATAATATGAAGCTTGGCAATGTGCTCTGTGTAAATGTCATATAAAGATAAAAATAGAACAACATAGGAAGAAGACACAATACTGAATGTTCCAACTCGTGAATCGTTGATGAAAGGTGTCTCTGGTGGCTACTTCTTCCTCTATTTCTTGTCTATGAAATCAGAGGCATGTTCTAAATTACCCCCCCCCCCCTCCCTCTCTCCCCATGCCTATGCTGCTTTGTCATAGAATCTTGTGTGTAACTTATGTCGGTGTTTCAGTGGTCATCGTCCATGTCATGTATTTAAATGACTAATTATATTCATTTTTTTATTTTTTTTATTTCTTTTAATGGCCTCTATGAACGTTTTAGAGAACGCATCTTATTGAAAATGTTAGTGCAGTGAAATAACGTATTAACAAACAAACAAGCAAATAAATATTTACACGATATCATGTCACCCTCGGACTGGAGTGTATTGCCCATGTTTACTCAAAAATGATAATTCGATCGTAGGTATGGAATGCCTACTACCCACATAATATTCAGTCAAGAGTGTTGGACGATAAAATTTTAAGCGCTTACTCGTAATCGCTCAGTTCTCTCTCTCTCATATATATATATATATATATATAAATATATATTGATCCTTTCTCTCTCACCCACACACCACAGCCCTTCTCTCTCTCTCTCTCTCTCTCTCTCTTTCTCTCTCTCTCTCTCTCTCTCTCTCTCTCCCCTCTCTCTCTCTCTCTACATCTACCTCTATCCCGCTTCCCCTTAATTACGACAACTGACCTTTATAATTCATTAACATAACCTGGCTTTGCTACTACGTCTATTACAACCAGCTACAGCTCTTTCTACTAAACCAAATTAGTCTCAGCCCACCTGTTGCAAGGTCGAGTGTACTCTGCACGGACACACCCCATAGGCGTTCAGTGAGTGAGTATTCAATTTTTACGTTTCAAATCATGAGTGATTCGAGCACGCAACATATTTCAAATACCTATACGTGCACTATTTTGCTCGCATGTTGCCCCCCCCCCCCTCTCTCTCTCTCTCTCTCTCTCTCTCTCGATATATATATATATATTGATCTCTCTCTCTCTCCCTCTCACTCGATCTCTCTCTTTCTCTCTCGATATATATATATATATATATATATATATATATATATAATATATATATATCGATCTCTTTCTCTCTCTCTCTCTCTTTCCTGCAGAAAAGGCGTTCAACAGGTAACACTAACAAAAATCCCTCTCTTTCTGTCTATTTATGTATACGGCATTTATGTATAGACGCTCACGACATGTTCAATAACTGCACACACTGACATACATTGCAAACATAAACATACACACTCAGACACTTGCAATACACACACATGCACACTTACACGCATAAGACTTACACACAAACAGCCACCCCATCCCAACGCACACACGCACACACAAACGCACACATGCACGCACACACACATATGTACAGGGGGGAGAAACGTGTCGCAACATAATTCATTCAGTCAACGTAATCCCGCCAGCTTTACCCGGTTCACACACAGACTCCATGTTTAATGGCATGTAAATTATTGTGTCAATATTGACCACGGAGACAATGGACTCGTTGGTAAATAGATGTCCGCTCCACGGGTTTCGAGAAACAGGTATTGCTGAGCTTTACAAGGCGTGTGTCCCCCCTTGTATGTCCCTCCTTGTGTGTCCCCCTGGATTTTGGGGCACGGTCGAAGGTGGGTGGACAGTGGGACGGACAAGGTTTGTCTGCCTTTCAATGGTCGTTCATATGGTAGTCCAGATTGTCATGTGGTCAGGGAAACAATCAACAAAGTTTTTTGCGTGCAGGAAGGAGGTGGGCACAGATCCTCTAAGGATTGAATGGGGTATTGAGATTTCCCACAAAGAGTATTTGTTATAATTTCTTAACCCTTTCACACAATGAGGTCTGATTCTAACCAAACCAAAATCTTGAAAATGTACATGTTCTTATACCAGATAAATCAGATTTCAGTGAACTGACATATTATTACCTATGCCAAAGGCCTGGAATTAAGGCTTTTGGCATATGTCAGTCCACTGAAATCGGATTTATCTGGTGTAAGAACAGGCAAATGTGGAAGATTCTGGTGAAAGGGTTAAGTCATCGCCCGGCTGTTTCTGGTTTCGAACCCCAACTAAAAGATGGAGTTGATACATATCTACTATATTTTGGTGTGGGCTTCACTTGCTAGCTCAGTCAGTTGCCAGTCACAGGCTAGTTTGGATGGAACTGACAAACACTCAAACAAACATAGAAAACAACAACAAAAATCAACAACAAAAACACAGCGATACAACAGGAACTTACCGCAAAAAAATCTTTATTGCGTATCTTTATTATTTTTTTCTTCCGCCTTCAGAAATAATTAATTAGTCTCGCTGATTACCACAGGGACTGCAGGAGGGCTGTGCTATTGTGTAACGTGAGAGTCGTTCTCTTTACGTATAGAAAAAAGATACCAGTATTCGTTAATGAGGAGAGTATCCTGTGTGTGGCATTGAATCAGAAAAGGAGAGAAGGGAAGAGAGAGAGAGAGAGTGCGTGTGCGTGTGCGTGTGGTTGTATATGTGTGTGTGTGTGTGTGTGTGTGTGAGAGAGAGAGAGAGAGAGAAAAGAGATAAAAGGGGGGGGGGGGGAGAAAGACAGAGAGAGAGAGAGAGAGAGAGAGAAGGAGAGAGAGGGAAAATACATTGCAGATAGATAACGCGGAAAGACACTAACAGAGACTGACATTGCAGAGATAACGCGGAACCGAAAGACACAAACAGAGACTGACGATAACGCGAAAAAGACACAGAGACTGACAACCAAATAACAAATTACCATACAGAGTTAATGCTATGCTTAACGAATATCTGCTAAGGTTTTAACATTTTAAATTCCATGATGCACTAAACAAAAACGAAAATAGCAGAGCCTGTTCAACTCGTTTGCTGATCGGGATTCGAAAAGGGGTCAATCAAGCCCAATGCGAGAAACGTTACCTTTGCGAGCCCATTAAGTTGTCCGCGGCAGATAGATAGGTAGATGAAAAAAATTCGCACTTTAACTTCCTTTTTTTCATACATGAAAGGAGAGAGGGGCAAAAATAGAGAGAAAATATATATATATAAAAAATAAAAAAAAAAACATATATATATATATATATAAAGAGAGAGAGAGAGAGAAGCGGTCCCGGGTTGTTGTTGAATTTCTGTGGGACAGCCGGACGGACCACATCAATTTGTCAAGTCAAGATGTCCATGTTAATGAAATCTGATCGGCAGCAATTATTTCTCACTTGGCAGGGACGACAGGGAAGGGTAGAGGTGGGTGGGACGGGTCAGGGGTTACTATGACAGGCCGTGAGGGTCCGGTTTCACACACGGTGGTGTTGTGTTCGCTTGGGACATTAGTTTGACTTCGTTTTTACCTGTGTGGACCTTATTCACTCTTAACAATGGAAAATGTTTGTTTGTTTTTGTTTTTGTTTTAATTATATTTGATTCAGTCGGTGCTCGTGCTGTGTCGAATGGGGCAGGTAGGACTAGTTATAAAGAATAGCAAAGCGCAGAGCCAGGGAAAGAAGGTCTAGACATATCAAGGTCATATTAGAAGGCAGGTGACCAGCCCACTGTTTTCAGTCGTGATTTGCATTCAATCAGGTATGTACAATCAAGTTTTGGCTTAAAATATACAAAAAGTAAAAAGAGATACCAGATACAGTATCACACTTCTTCTTCCGTCTGCTCCTCCTCGTCTTTCTCTTCCTTCTTCTTCTTCTTCCGTCTCCTCTTTCTCTTCCTCCTCCTCCTCCCCCTTCTTCTTCTTTATCTTCTTCTTCCGTCTCCTCCTCCTCCTCCTCCTCCTTCTTCTTCGTCTTCTTCCTCTGTCTCGTCCTCCTCCCCCTTCTTCTTCTTCTTCTGTCTCCTCCTCCTCCCCCCCCCCTTCTTTTTCTTCTTCTGTCTCCTCCTCCTCCCAATCTTTCTCTTCCTCCTCCTCCTCTCCCTTCTTGTTGTTCTTCCTCTTCTTCCGCTTCCTCCTCGTCGTCCTCTTCCCCCCTCCTCTCCCTTCTTCTTCTTTACTTCTTATTCCGTCTCCACCTCCTCCTCCTCCTCCTCCTCCTTCTTTTTCTTCTTCTTCTTCTTACTTCTTCTTTTGCTTTTTTCCCCGTTTCCTCTTGTTGCTCCTTAAATAAACACAGTAGTAAACACACTGTATAACTTTTACAAACGTTTCATCTATTTTTAGTATCATATTGGTATTTACGTCCAGCTCAGGTGATAATGGCTCACCTTGCGCGTGAGATCGGGGAAAAGATAAATGTGGGTTAAGCGTGATTCCAGAACGTGTAGACTCAGACAAAGTTCTCAGGGGCCAGGAGTCGGGACTTCACAATGTGAGTACCCTACCGTATGTGCAACAGTTACCCAGTACCCAGTAGATCAAACTCAGCTGGTGAGGAACGAGTCAAAGCGAACTGTTACAGCGAATACTGTGTGTGTGTAGTACCGTAGTAGTAACGTCATGGTCACGTTTTGCTCTTCCCGATCTGATTCCTTGCTACATCGTAAGCTTACGGTGGATTCAAATTTTAACGTTTGACGTTATAGAGAAGAATATCGTTATCACTAGAATAATATTTCAGCAGATATGAATGTCACTTCGTATTTTTGTAATAGAGACTAGTGAGGAAGATTACTGCGAATTCGATCCTTACTTTATTGGAAAGAAGATGAACCGAGGAAAAGGAGGATCGACATGAAACGATTTAAAATGCGTCTGTACCTACGTCTATAGTATATCTGAATTCCCATCTGCGGTACTGTCTATTTCGATTATTCCAGGTTCAAAGATGATTAGAGAGCTGTTTTCACCGTTGGAATCGGTTCGAGTCATTACGAAAATAATGCATCACTTTGAAACAAACTGTGAAGAAAGGAAAGAGTAAGAGAAAGAGAGAGGGGGGGGGGGCTTAGGGGGAGGGAGAGACAGACAGACAGAAAGAGAGAGCGAGGGAGAGAGAGAAAGACAGAGATAGATAAATAGATAGATAGATAGGCAGGCAGGCAGGCAGGCAGGCGGGTAGGTAGCTAGGTAGGTAGAGGTGGGTGGGTGGGAGGGGGAGGTAGGGGGGATGGATGAATGAATGGATGGATGGATAGATGGTTGGATGGATGGATGAAGTTATAGGAATAATTGGGACCAACAAAAGAAATATGGAAAAAAAACACGTAGAGGAGTGGGGGAGAGAGAGAGAGAGAGAGAGAGAGAGAGAGGTGGGGGAGGGGAGAGAAGAGATAGTGGGGAGGAAGAGGAGGAGGAGGAGGAGAGAAAGATTACTGCGAGTACCAATTCGGCCAGTATGTATTTAATTGGAAGAAAAAGAATTGTGTGTATGTGTGTGTGTGTGAGTGTGCGTGTGTGTGCGTGTGCGTGTGTGTGGATATGGATGTGTTTGTGTATGGATGTGTGTGTGAGGATGTGTGTGTGTGTGTGTGTGTGTGTGTTGATGTGTGTGTTTGTAAAAAAAAACCTGAGAAGAATAAATATAGTAGTAAGGTGAGATTGAGGGAAGGTTAACCTTTTCACTGCGGGATCCAATTCTAACCAAACAGAACATGCAAAATCTGGAAAAATAACGTGTTATTATACCAAATAAATAAGATTTCACTGGACTGACATATACCAAAAGCCTGATTTCCACCACTGAAATCATATTTATCAGGAATAAGAACATGCAAAGCTTGGACATTTTGATATCTAGTTAGCAGCTTAAGAAATAACTTTAGCATTAAAAGGGTTAAGAGAGGACGATCCTGTCAGATACACTATCCTCACTGTCAGTCGTCGCACACACAGACTTTACCCAGGAGTTGTAGATAGAGAGTCTAGCCTTGTGGTCGAATATTGTGGAAGGAAAGAAGGAAGCACCGGGGAGAAAAACATATGCCATAAATGTAGCATCTCGAAATGCGTAGTCTAGTAGTACTACTAGGCACTAGGACGGGGGTAGATAATGTTGTTATGGCGTACCTGTAGGTACCTACCTACTACCTAGGTAGATAGACTGTCGGGGGATCAAGTAAGTAGGAATGTTGCTAGAAAGCAGCTGGCAGGGCTTGTTATCCATGCCCCCCACTCCATGTCCTGCATTCCCTTAACCCTTTCAATGCCGAGGACACCAACATCTTCAAGATTTGCATGTTCTTATAGTACCAGATAAATCAGATTTCAGTGAAATCCAGGCTTTTGGCATCTATCAGTTCACTGAAATGTGATTAATCTGGCATAAGAACACATACATTTTCAAGATTTTGTCTATTTCATTTAGGTTAGGATCAGAGCTGGATGTAAAAGGGTAAACAACCTCATCTTCCATGTCTCCTCCTCTTTCTTCTCCTGTTTAAAACTATCTGTTCTCAATAAACGATCATACACATCATTATTTCTATCTACCTACCAACTAGCCTACCCACCAACTTACCTACCTATTTACCTGTCTATCTGTCTGACTATCTATCAATCGATCTACCTATCAGTCTATGTATCTATCTGTCTGTAAATATTTGTTTTTCATCCCCCTTCTCTCTCTCTCTCTTTTCTCTCTCTCTCTCTCTCATTCTCTCTCTCTCTCTGTATGTATGTCTGTCTGTCTGTCTGTCTCTCTCTCTCTCTGTCTATCAGTTGGACAATCTATCAATCGATCTACCTATCAGTCTATCTATCTATCTGTCTGTA
>JAUEKZ010220736.1:17500-20421 GCA_031471865.1 Melibe leonina
ATAACACTATACACACGCACGCACACACTCGGACATATTGAGCATAGATGAGTAGTAGTAGTATTACAGAGTAGTAGTAGTTGTTGTCGTAGAAGTACTAGTAATGGTAGTTGTAAAATATACATTTATATGTGTGCTCTCTTGGTGAATGTACGTTCATTTATGCATGCATGTATGTAAGTAGATACGTCTTTGCTTATCTACCTTACCTCTGAAAGCGTTTATTATATCTGATTTGAAGGAATGCGGAGGGAGAAAACATCGGGATTGTCTATAAAAAAAATAAAAAAGAAGTACAAAATACAACAAAAGCAATAAAACAAAACAAAATACACCAAAAAAACCACAGTCCAACTTTTTTGTGGCAGCAAACCTTACAACCTGTTTGTTATTATTGGGAGAATCTACGGAAGAGATTCTATGCATATAAATTGTTCTTGATACGGCTTGCCGACTTGGTGTAATAATGTATAATGAATTGTCCTGTGACATGCTGTCAGGAGAGGTCCGATGGTCCTTTTACGACCGACTTGGAAGCAATGGGACTGTCTAGAACGCAGCATAGACCCCAATATTGTTTATTTACTATTGTCCCTGCACAAATTATGAAGAGGTTAACTTACAGTAAAAAAAAATATCCTTTTCCAAAGTTATACGATATAACTTCTCCCCTTAGCTTCTCGTTACTCTTAAGAAATGAGACAAACTTGAGATGATATGCAGTGCAGAAACTAAACAAAGCCAAGGAACGTAGAAAAACGGAGAAACAGAAAAATTTACCAGAGTGGGGTTCGCACCCGGGACCCAGCTACGGCAACCATCGCCTGGCCGGCAGCACGGACAGAGAGAGCTAACCACAGGTTGGGCTGTTATTCTCCAATCCTCACACAACGACACACTTCAGGTCAGAGGTCAGGGATAAAGGGGTCACACTGGGTCCAGTCCAGACCTTCTTGATCCATTCCCTGAGGGGATTCCCCAGATTTGCTGTAAGTACTTGGTGATACGCCGTGATACAATTTATTTACCGGTGGACTTTCAGTCTTGTTGGAAGAAGGAAGGGTGTCATGGACCGTTAGTTAGTACCCATTTCAAGGCATTACAAGTTTTGTTGAAGAAAACTGCGAATCGGTGGGAAGAGAGAAGCTGACAGACGTAGAAAAGTAGAAGGTATCTATGAGATTGGGTTGGAAAATATTGGCGTTGATAATAATTATTGAAGTCTGTCATTTTGAGATCATGATCAACTTTCTATCTTTTTGTACTCCTCTCTCTCTCTCACTCTCTATCTATCTATATATCTATCTACTCTCTCTCTCTCTCTCTCTCACTCTCTCTCTCTTCTCCCCCTCCCCTCACTTTCTCTGTAATTTACACAATTCCTCACTCACCAACCCGCCAAGCTACTTAGTAAATAACTATGTACGGTATCAACTTGATACTTAGCGGGCCATAATCCGCAATACTCTGGATATCTATTTTGGATAGATCAACTCCAAAATCTTAAGAGTAAAAGGGAGTAACGCTCTTAAGTTTAAGAGGTCTGTTCGACCACGTCGAAATGCACACTGACACCAGTAACACTCGGTACAGCCGAGTCAGTCCGTTAATTGGAAGCAAAAGGGGAAGAAGGAGAAGATGAAGTAAATGAGTTGCAACTGTACACCTGGCTGCACAATTACAATGTGAATACTAATTACTGACTATACACTAGCGCAATGTTAATTTTTCTCGGTCCTTAACATATAATATTATTTAAAAATAAAACAGTCAACAGAAAGCATCTTTCTTTATTAAACTCATGGAACTGAATCGATGGATAAGTTTACACAAAGGTTATGTAACTGGATGAAGTATAGACTATAGCCAGCCACACAAAACATAAATAAATTCAAACATTTAACACCTAATTTGAATCGACTTTGCGACACCGTCGCCCGGAAGACACGAGCAGAAATCAAGCATTAAGCAGAGTTAAATTGCTCAACCCCGCCCCTTTCTCGTCTCGAAACAAGCAGCAGATTTGAAGCCTGCTGAATCAGGGATATAGACAATTAATTCTTTACATCTAGGTCTACCCCCACTCGAAATCGAAACACACTTCTATCATTATAATATATCGTACCGTAACTAGGTCATTGTTTTCTAAGGAGTGAGTGCCAATCGGAGCTATGATATTTATTATGGTAATTAGTCTAGTTTAACCTTGCATTCCACGTGCCTGCGCACTCAGTCACACCCATTCAACACAACATGACGGTGTCATGCATGGAACGTAAATGTTCTACGGTACAGTTGCTGTGCGCTGTTTTTTCGAAAGTGTGTAGTATGTATTTTATTAATTAATGTATTCAGACACAAGCTTTTCGTGTTCAATGTTTAATTCTTAAATGTTTTGAATCAATTCTACCTGATAAAAATTTCAATCTGATTATAAAACACTATGCCATTCTTTAACAAATTACTGTATGATTTAGTAAACCGTCCCTTACATGGTTTGGCTGATAAATAATAACATAAAAATACACCTGGCAACCGATATATTTACAAGGCAACTAACTAACAATAAAAACTACATAAAAAAGGTCCAATGGGCAAGAAACTATTTTGGAAATCAGGTAAAATAAGCATGTTAAAAATGCAGACTGTCTAGTCAGTCTACCTTTTCCTGTCTTTTTTTTTCACCTGGCGTTTACCTGTCTCTGCTAGAACTAACATTCAACCACGCTTTACCTGAGGTTGTGCACATGATGAAGGTGAGTGGCGTAACCAGTGAGCGGGTTGTGTCAGATGATGTCTGGGTGCTGACGTTGTTAGACTGTATAGGTGGATGCGAGTGGTAGGAAGTGGAGAGAAGAGATGAGATAAGCATTACGTCTGTGAGAGATACAATTGTTTTTGTACTTTATAGATGGATATTA
>JAUEKZ010220847.1:0-22240 GCA_031471865.1 Melibe leonina
AAAACTACTCATAATTGAAGGACAATGACGAGCTATAAGAACAATGCTCATTGTTAATGGTTTTATTACGTTGATAATGTTTACCTTTTGAGCAGCGAAGAAGAAACACGGCACTAGGCCTAGTTAAGAAGTGTGGTCCCGATAGGCAAAGAGATAAATTAAGATCTATACTTGTAACATATACTTTAAATGATGCTAATTATGACATATATCCCTTTGAATAGTTTAATCTCGTAGGAACAAGGGACTTCAGGTTCGGGGTTAGGTTTAGCAATATTTGATTAAAAATCTGTGCTTAAAACAAGATGGCGGACTTCGGAAACAATCGGAAAGGCCGAACCAAAAGCGAACGACTTTTCCTGTCTATCCTTTATTACTCTCTAGTCTAAGCCACCCAATGAGAATGCACATCACCGGCCATCGGTAGGCTGATAAGTTTAGGCTAAAAGACGGGGATCCATTTTAGCGCTGACCACGGGAAAACACATTTTAACGTACCAGTGAATCGCGGGAGACAACTAGCACAACACATTGTTTCATTGACAGATTTACCACACATCAATGTCCGCCATCTTGGAAACCTCTAAATAACGACATTTCCGAATAACGACATAATTTTATGGTCCCGAGCAATGTTGTATTTCGGAATTTGCACTGTAGTATGTTTCAAAACTGAGCAAAGAAATATTCTTCAAACAGAGAAGTGTTTGAATTATTGAAAACGAAACATGAAAGGATCATGGTTATTCCAATAATTAACATCTCTACAAAAACTTTTACCTTTAGATTATCCATCTTTCCTTTCACTTGCTCATTTTTAGACAGTGCTTTCTCCAGGCAATCTTTAGTGTATAGGTTTGGGTTTCTGCCTTGGTCGATATAGCTGAAAGTGAAATTGAAAGGATGAAGAAAACCGCATGTAAACAAACTGCAATCTAAATTCAACCAGATTCAAATTCAATATAAAAACAAATGGTTAACTGAGATCTCATCAACCGTATTTTAACCACCTCAAAATCTGATTAATAGAAGATTGAAGTTAACTTCTCTATAGCAATAAGCAAACATGAAATTTCATCAGGTATCATAACATGTATACACCTTCAAATTCCAAGTGATTGTGTTTACAGCTCTTAAACATGGTAATCACCAGAACAGTCACTGAACAGAATTGCTAGTTTATCAATCAATAGTTTTGAAGGAAAACTAGCAGCAAACTTCTTCTTCAGCTTGTCCTATGGGGTGTAGGGTCACTGCAGCGAACACAGTGTCTCCATGCGTTTCTGTCCACGGTTTCATCCTTGGTCAGCTCCTTTTCCTTCATGTCGGTCTCAATCGTTTTCATCCAACTTCTTTAGGGTCTGCCTCTCCTTCTCTTTCCGTCCGTTGTCTGTTTAATCTTCATGGCCTTCTTTCCAACATACTCATCTTTCCTTCTTGCAACATGCCCGTACCATCTCAACCTGCTCTCTCCATTTCTCTCTGATTGGCGCTAAAAAAACTAGCAGCAAACAAATAACAAAAAAAAAATTTTTGTAAAGCAACTTTAAAAACAACCCTGGCAAAGTCTCCCAAAGGTATTTGAGTTAAAAACTTACTCAAAAACTTCTAAAGGAACGTGGACATCTTGAATCTGTGTTCGGAGTTTATCTATTTCATTCATCTCTGTGACCATTGTCTGGCTGAAAAATAATAATAAAAGAGCAATTTATAAACCTGATGTCTGCTGTGTGATGACATGACAATTGACTAAGGTGAATATAAAATGGAATTAATATTATTGCATAATTGCTAAATTACTGCTGAAATTATTTGCTAAATATAAAGGATGAATGATTTAGGATTAAAACCTTTTCAATTCTCTAGTCATAGAATGCAAGTGTGTCACTAATGCCCTAAAGGAATTGACCTGGCAACCCCTTCAGGAAAGGTAAAAACAAGCATGATTAAAACTTTTCCACAGAGCAACACACAGCCAATCATTAGCGATTAAGCCAAATTATTTATACTAACAAAAACACAAAACCTGACACAGTCATCCCTTCAAATTTTACCAACCGCCTCAACATATCATCAACCTTTCGACACAGCTTTTTCACTCAGACAATACAAACTGCAACTCTCGCCCCATAAAAAACCATTAAAGCTTCAAAAGAACACTCTACGCCTATCTAAAACATCCCGAAAACATGCATTGATGCTATGTGTACGACTCTAGTTGTAAACAGTGTGTGCGTGTGTGTGTTTGTATGGAAATTTTGCATAGTGGGCCTTGTGTGCCTGTTGCATCTTGTGGAGGTGAACTTGAACTAAATTTCATAGGCGAAATGATTTCCGGTCCAAAGGGTTAAAAAATTTATAGGATTCAAAATGATTTCTTCAATTTGATTAGGGTCTAAAGCAGAGAGGCTTAATTAGTCTAATCATGGTTAGAAACTTGAAAACAGTGTGTTAATTTTTGGACAACAATAACGAAACTGTGGAGTGATAGCAGAGCAATTTCCTGTAATAAATTCTGACTACTGACCTAGTCCTACAATCCATAGATCTATTTATGGTTTTTTTTTAAAGTTGCACCCCACACACAAGATGTTGACTTCCTTTTGAGGCAGACAACACAGCAAAGCAAGACCTGAGACAACTGCATGAATGAAAGTTTTGTGCACATTGCACCTAGACATATGATTGTTTCAACAGCAGAACTTTCTGAGGCAGATTCTAAGTATTTCACCCACCAGAAGTCTACCTCTAAAACCCAAAAGACTGGCAGTAATACTGGCACTGGCAGTAGAATAGTCTACTCGGCCCAGCCGAGTCGGTCGGTTAATTGGAAGAAGAAGAAAGAGAAAATCAAAAATGGATTCAACAAACATTTCAAGTTCTGAACCTTACATCTTCTGATTAAGAACATTTTGGCCATTAGGCTGGAAATCACTGACAAGGATACCCATTTGTCGAGTGTTTTCAATGAATAATTCAAGTTGCTGCTCCAGGGCTTCAAATTTCTCTGCCATGTTTACTATCTATTCCCTTCAGTGTTTTGTTTCAGACTTGGGATGGAAGAAAATACTCAAAGAAAGAATAGAATTACGGAGAGTTATCGTTCTTACAGGAAACGGCATCATAAATTTCCTTCTTATAGGTCTCTGTATTGTTTCGATTTTTTGTTTTCCTTTAGATGAAAAAATATTATAATAAATTGAAAATGATTTGAGGCATTTTTTTTATGTCGTCTGAGTACCAAATTAGATGATAGGCGGGCGGAAAATAGAAAAGCACATTTTATAGTGTAAATGCTTGGCACGCCCTATTTTTAGATCTGCTCTTCAAAGTAAAGTATACTTCCCTTCTTTTTTTTTTTTTGCCTGTTTCTTATCGGTAAAGCCTAAGTGATCTGATCAGAACACTTAGGGTAAAGCCCTTGTGAAATTCAGATCACTTAGGGTAAATCCTACCTGGCCTTCACAGCGGGGTTTTTTTCGTCTGTGAAATATTGCAGAGTAAATATGGGGTGTCTGGTTGTTTCAATTCAATACGCACTGAGCGGTGCTTTTTGTGTCCTCTATGTTTACTTGGTGTCGTTTTTTCAAATGTTGTTATTGTTGAGGAAGGGCCTTTTATGTCAAAAATACCAAGTCTTCTCTTGCCATCCATTCCCTCGGCCGGATACTTTGAAACTTTTTCTTTGTTTTGTTTTGTTGTTGTTGTTGCATTTCCTTCGATGAGTTCCCAGTAGCTCTTTTATTTTGGTAATATTATCAGGGTAGATTTATTTATTCATTGACAGGCTCATCTCTTATAATCTGTTTACGTATTAATATACCTCAAGTGTTTGACGTCATAATCACACCATGTCGGCTACAGCAATTAATTGATGAGTCTTATTTCCCCCCTTTTCCAACACACGTTAGAGTCTAGTGTATGTTAGTGGGTATCTACAATGCGGACATTGTGGTGAGTATTTTGACAAAACAGAAGGGGAAAAAACGGATTGGTTATTCGGACAATTATTTTCTTCCTTTGATGCGTGTGAGTGTCTAGCAAATTGTCGGTGGTACAAGATTAGTAACTCAGAAAGTAGGTCAATTTAGTGTTGGAGAAGACTCTAAGTCTCAATGAATGAACAAACGTCAATTAAAACTTGTTGGAACACAAAGAATCAGTGGCAAACATGTGTCAAATCAATAGATAGAGAAATAAGAAAAAAGAAACGTACATTCACAACACAGCTACCGCCGATAGAGAGAGGGGGGAGGGGGATCTAGAAAAGAGAAACACACACAACACACGCATATATACACACGCACACATACACACACACATAGATACACACATACATACACACACACACTCGTATATGATTCTGTGGCAATCATGGATTCGTATCAACTTTCTCCGAAAAATGTAAATTTTTCCCAAAATCATTTTTTTTTTAATTTTTCCAGATGGCTTCATTTTTTTATCTGCGCTGCTCAAAGCTCATAAACATAAAGTAGTGGCAACTTGATTATTTCCACCAATTTTCTGTTTTACTTTATTATCATACCCTTTTACCAAGGAGGGCTGAAGATCCGGAAAGAGTCTCCTTCTCTAAATCCCTCCCCTTGGCCTTTACGATTGAAGATGAAAATGTTTCCTGGGCCAGACGACCATCTAGTGCTTTTTGGAGGTATCCCAAAATAATGTTACGAATGATGACCCACATAAAATTACGACATAATTTATTGTTGCAACACCCTCATACCACTTCCGTTACAAGCTCATCCATATATCTTGTTGACAGTTTGCCTTTGAGGTCAGAGATTCTTCGAGACAAAGACCATTTTAACGTGTCAGTACATTATTCTGATCATCTGTTGAGATTTGCATTCATCTTGAGATTTTGAAAGTAAGAATTTTGTCCTCTCCTCACACTGGTGGTGGGGTTTAGACGTGTTTTTAGAATAGAATGTTTAGGCTGTCTGGTTCTCGGTTCTGTCCTTACCCTAACAGAACAGGTGGGATTTATTATTGTGTCGATGGCTAGAGGACTAATAAAATGTTTACAATGTGGTATTCGATTGATTGTCTCGACTACCTCATACCTAGAGCTATCTTTATTCCATAAGAACGAATTCAGGACGATTAGGATTATATTATGTGTGACTGAAACTATTAAAACCGATGCCTCACAGCCTCTAAATTATCTACTAGCTAGACCTAATGGAAAGAGGAGACTTTGGGTCAGTCTACCAGCTTGGCTGTCAATGCCTTTCCTCATGCAAAGCTCCAGTCTATTAAATCAATGCAATGAACGTGTGCGTCAAATATTTTTGAAAGAAGTTGGCATGCTTTGTATTAAAGGATCTAATAATGTTGTTTTTTCTGCAGTATTTCTATCTAATCTTTTTAACTGCAGTTTTTTTCGAATCAGAGTGAGTCATGTGGTGTGAATCCTTTTTAAACCACGTTACTGCCAACATTGACAAACCGATAGCAAAATTTTCTGAAGCAGAAGCAAATAAAAAGGTCAACACAATACCTATGATGAAAAAAATTATCTGGAAAATATATTCCAATGACACACACCCTCTCAACTAGCCCCTTTAACACATAAAATGTAAAACAATGTCATGTCTGGTCATTGTAAGAACATTGTCTTACGTCGTTGTCCAATATGGAGGATAAATCTATGCATGTGTATATGATCTGGACCATGACCACCTTCGTCTCTCATATCATTATTTTTATAATTTAATTATCCCCAAATATCAGATAAAATTGTCGAAAATGGTATCATTTAGTCACATCCTAAAAAATCCATTTGATCATCTCAGCTTGCAGACTGCCATGAGCTGTGATAGCAGTTTGGGCAATTTGAAAAATATTTGGTGCTCTAACCTACTATCATGATGGCACATAGTAGTGCAGCGATTAACTTACTTTAATTGAGAATATAATCTTTTTTTTTTGTTGATATGAAACTTCTTTTTTTACAATTGCCTTTCATTGGCATAAGAAGTCTTAGGATTATACCATATGAAATTAATACTTTGATGATTTTAAACAATTGGTACTAATGAATGAGTGTACTTGTATTTTGTGAACATTTTCTACTTTCTATTGCTTTTCTTTTTTTTTTAAATCATTTTATGTCATGTGTTACAAGGACAATCTAATATTTTTTCCATGTTCTGGTTTTATAATGTGAGCATCTTATAATCCTCAACTTTTACAAACCCTAGAAAAACTATTATGGAGAAGTTAGCCGACATTGAGTTGACCAGTATTGAGAGCACTGATCCAAAACCAAGGTCATTTGCCAACAATGCAGATGCAATACTGATTCAGGTAAATCATAGTATTGATATGTAAATGCCCTACATCGCTTTTTCCCTCTAGTTTGCCAATTTATTATATTAGAGATAAGGCTTGCTATTTTCTTTACTTCAGCTTTTACCTGACTTGATTATGTATCTCTTTACTTTTTCAATTTCTATCATGCTTGACTTGATTGGGAAAAAAACCCTGAAAATGCTTTTTTTTTTTTTTTTTTTTTTTTGGTATAGGAAGATGATGTTGAAACACCTTATGGCAATATTCATGTTGCAATTCAGGGAGACCGTTCCAAACAGGCTATTGTTACATTCCATGACATTGGTCTGAACCGTAAGTGTGATGTGTGGAGTTGGTTTTTTTTTCAACCTTCCTGGTGGTTTTTTTTTCCAGAGTGGTTGGCTACTTACTGCTTAATGTATATTCTTTTTTTAAATTGAGGTTGAAAGTCAGGACGAAAGTTTGATACTAAATAATGAAGAAGTTGCCTCCAGCATTGATTGTGAATAGATACTTGCTTTTGCATCACATGGATGAGATGTGGTGGCAAAATTATTTTATTCAAATGTCTATGTGTAGATGAATATATAGATAATGGAGGGGAATAAATTCTCTTTAAAAGCTGAGGCCCTTATTTGATCTCTAGTTTTGCTGTGGACATTCTACATGATTTTCTTATCAGCTAGAATGAAAAAAACAAGTTCCCTTTTTCTCACTAAGATAGGATGTGTCTAGTCAATTAATGGCAGCTCCAAAAATCGAGATAAAGTATTTTGTAATATATCTTGCTTTTACTCACTTTTTCCAAAAGTGATAACAAGAGTGTATTTGATCTGTTTCTGAAACCCAGATGTCACATGCTTCCAAGGTTTCTTCAGTTACTCAGAAATGCAGCCAATTTTGCGTCATTTTTGTGTCTACCACCTCAATGCACCTGGACAGGATGAGAATGCACTTCATTTGAAACCTGAGTAAGTCATAGTCTTTGCTCCAGACTTGTGTGTACTTGATTAATACTTAGGTCTGTGTCTATGATTAGAGTTAACAAGAATATCAATTCTGGTTCAGATACATATGTACAAAGCTAAGATGTATTATAAAAAATATTAGTAATCTTTCTTAAATCTATGAAATTACACTGAATATTTGATTTGTCAAAATTGCTATGATCTGCTAAATTTTTAATTATAAACGACTCTTAAAAGTTTATTTTTTACATAAGTAGTGTAGGCACTTATTTCTATTAAGATCATTTAGAATGATCATCAGTCTATGACCCAATTATATGAATATTGATAATTTTGTTGATATGAACTGGAATGGATCCCCCCTCCTGATCTTACTTCTGATGTTCCATGACAATACACAAGCTTAATGGTGGAGGCAATGGACTAAATCTTTGTTAAATTTGCACGCCTGCTATTTACTGCAAGATGTTGACTCTGTAGGAGTTTTTTTACAGATTATTCTTTTTATTTGCATTCATCCCTTGATTCTTAATTGCAAAGTGAAAGGAACTCCCAATAATTGTTCTTCTTAAGATCCTAACAACCAACAAAAATGCATGATTTTTGTTGTCTAGATCCCATATTGTATCAACATATGATAAGCAATTCAACAAGTTTTACTTTAGTCTTGACAGGATATACAGTTATTTTTGTTTTTCTTGGTATAAAACAAAGTTTTCCTGTAATTCTAAATGAAAATTTGTCTCCAGTTAAAAACAGCATCATAAATTTCATTCACTAGCTTGAGCCTTATGTGATTTGGCAAGCTCTCCAATTACTGGGCAGTCTCTTGTGACATGACATGCTCAGGTGGTGGTATTTACATTGGAAAAGGAGCAAATGAAATGTGATTTATTTCTTGCATGCTGCTTCATACTGTTCTCAAAACAATTACTACAGTAGTACCATTTTGGGCGTATGCTTTTTATTTAGATGCAATTTAACACTTTTAGTACATACTTTTCAAGAATCACCATCTCACTTAAATTTCATTGAAAGCATTCAATAAAATGTAAGCTGTTAATGATTAGTGAACAGCTTGCAAGTATTTCTCTACTGAAAAGACAAAATTAGGGACAAAATTTGATAGATAGAAATGTTAATGTATATATCATTCCCTATAAATCCAGTGTGTTTATTTTGAGAAATAACTACAGCTGATTATGGAGATTTTGTATTAGATCATGTCGTACATGCTGTTGAGTTTTTTTATTGCTCATCTTTCATCTCTTTCAGCTATGATGAAATTGTTTTGTTTAAATAATAATTTTTTTTTTTTAATAAACATCCTATTTTGAGTGAGATTTTGTGTAGTCCCACAGGAGTTGTTGGACTCTGCATGGTTTCTCCTTTAATTTTAAATGTGAAGTAAATATTTACGCAATGACAGCAACTGTTCTATTTCACCACAAGCCCTGTGCTTATATTGCTCAGAATATGTGGCTTGATGTGGCATGATATTTGTCAATTAGGTCATTACTCATGTACCCCATTATTCTGTCATTTTCATGAACAAGCTGTTGCAATTTATTTGTTCATGGAAATTGTGACTATTATTAAATTGTTCTTTTTTTTCTTTCTCTACCCGAAAACTTCATTTTGTTGTTTTTTTCTGGCTGCATAACTCATGTTGTTTTTTGTTTTTGTTTTTTTACATTCACTATATTTTGCCCAATGTCCAACCCTACAGACATGATGCACTTGGTAACCCTGAATCTCTAGGTAGCAGGTATGTTTAGTTAATGTGCACTTGATCACATGCTTGGAATCACTTCATTTCTTGCTTCTCCCTGCTTCTGCCCATGACCTTTCTCCATTTCGCTAGATCAGATATAGTGAGATAATTACCAAATGATGCTGAATTCTCCTTTTCACTTTCTTTTATCATATTAATTTGCACCAATTAATTTTTGCATTATTTTTGGAAGTGCCTATTTTTTTCTGTTGACAGGGCTGAAAACCATCATTTGCATTTTTTCATGTTGAAAAAGTGATGGTTTAATATACAGTTGATATTTGAATCTGCTTTTCTGGCATCAATGAGCTCATGGTGCAGTTAAGATAACTACTTTTTCTGTCATCCTAGGAGGAATACACACTTCCTTTTAATTTGTTTTCACAAATGAAATATATAAACTAAATAATGTGGTTTAAAACTTTAAAGAAATTTTGCTAGAAGTCATGAGAGTGTTTTCCTTTCCTTTTCTGAATTAACCTGCTTGATTCTGTCTTAAACAAAACATGAAGGCATTCCTCTAACAGATCTCTTGACGGGTACACGTTTCATTGGTCATTGTTGTTTTTATTGGGTTTGGACTCGTTTCTTTGGAAAGAATTCTTCCAGAATTTTTAAGATACTTATTTCTCACCCTTTTTTTTTCCCTTTTAAATTGCTGTCTGTGACATTGTTGATAAGTCATTTGTGATTTCTTACATCAAATTTGATGGTTCATAAATGTCCAGAAACTTGATCTGGTTTTCTTTTTCGTTTTCAACCTCGATTTTGAGGCAACCTATGATGTATTTAACAGTGAGTAGTATGTGTATGAAATTGAATGATCCATTTTGATTGGAAAAATTTGCTCACCTGTTGTTTTGCTTTACTAAAGTGCCTCGTTCTTGTCTGATGGAGAAGAGAAAGGGTGAGCCGTTTATGAAGACACACAATTTAAGTGGATCAATGTTTATCTGTCCTCCCATCTTTCTTGTTTGTCTCTTGTTTATATGTTTCTTCTCATTGTTTTTATTCTTTCTTGTCTTCCTGATTGTCCAAAATAATTTTCAGAGGACCTGGAATAGTGACTAACGCTTATGTTCAGAAAGTTAACAAGATCATGTTTTCATTGGTTAGAAGCAAACCTAAACATGTCTTCCTACTTTCTTTGGATGGAATAATATTGTAACGTGCTGCAGAGAATTTATCAAGTTAATCAGGGAAAATTACACTTGAAAAACTTCAACTTAATCAATAGCACTTTATTTTTCCCAATTTTGTTTCCTTTCCTTCATCTTTTTTTTGCATGTTGAGATTTCATTGTCTTTTGGAAAGCACCCTCTCTTTATCCTTTGATTTCAATTTGAAGCACCTTAGTATTGTGTTCTCTCAGTAATACTGTTAAGATAAACCACAGTCCCCCGATATAGGAGATGAATTTGACCTTAATGAAATAAAGATAAATATCTTAACATCAGAATGAAATCACCATAAGAAAATCAAGAAATTTGTTTAAAGATTAAATACCTGCACAATGAGTTTTGAAAAAAAGTTTATATGACACAAGATCAAACAAAATTATAATTGTGGGGGGGGGGGGGGGGTTGAGTAAAATATAACCTTCCCCTAAGAGGATAACTTTTTTTCTGATCTAGATTGAAAAGGAACTGTTTTCAGGCAAAATGTTGATGTATAGTGAAAGTGAAAGTTGTTTGTTATTATTTTACTGAATTCAAAAATGAAAATCTAAAATTAACATTTTTCATTACTCAGACATTACAGAATGAAAAGTAACTCTTAATTCAGTGTCAACTTATCTGTTCTCAAACTCAAATAAAATTTCATGAGTGTATTGGATCTTTGAAAACTAGATACCTTTACCAATTACTTGATAATGCGCCAGACTACGCCTATCTGGTCTTGATAATGCACCTGTCTGTGACTATCAAATGCAAAACCCACTGGTTTGTTTTGAAATTGATTTTGGAATGGAAATATGTTACTTAGAAATACTTCCGTTTGTTCTGGTTGTAGAGAAAAAATGAAAGTAAAACTAGCACTTTACCGCATGGTAAGTCTAAGTTTAGGCACAGCTTTGCTTAGTAAGAAAGGGATGCTAACCTAATTTTTCTTACCAAGTAATAGGTTAAAAAATTAAGACACTGTTTCTCTGGTGACCCTTTCATCTTGTGATCATTAACTTGATTTGTTGTCGCTTTTGTCTTTCATTTTTATTTTAACTCTTGGGGCTAGGGGGGGGGGGATTTCCAGTGTTTTATTATAAATGGCCAGCCACAACTTTGACCATATTATTTTACTTCGATGCCTTTTACACAATCGCATGTCAATTCCCTCTGGTCTTGAAGCATGTTGGTGGCTGGAAAAGAGTGAATGAAATACTAAACCTTCTGCTTGCATATGTATAATTTATTTCATCTTTCTGCTGTTTCGTTTCAATTTTTCCCTCTCTCTGATTTTAATTATGCCTTTTATTCCTCATTCCTAGAATAATCCCACCCATATTTTTTGAAAGAACAAGTTGTTCGGGTCTTATTTTTTTATTTAATTTTTTTTTTTTCTTTGATTTTGAAAAAAAAAAAAAAAAATATCTGTATGTTGTTTACATTTTTTAATATTGTTTGTTTTTTCTCTTTTTATTATTTGTTGTTGTTTTTTTAGTACTAAACTCATGACATTAATAGTATATATCTTTCTTTTACTTTTTGGATTTCTTTTGCATATTTATTTAATTAGCTTGGTGGTAAATGACTTCAGAATTTGATGGCGTCTCTAGTTAGTTTCTGTTGTGGATTATTGCATAAGGGTTAAATTTTCACAACCGATGTAACTTAAAAGTTTGTTGCAACCATTTTTATTCCATACTTGACCTTTTTTTAGCATGATTGTTCGATGTTAAGTAAAATTATCAATTTAATAATTGTCTTCAGAGCATTTCTATAAGCATCTGTAGATTTCTTTTCATTGCATGAAAGCTTATTCTTCTATTGCTCTAAAATCTGAATCTGATAAAAGCTCAGCTTGTTGTCTTTTCACATACTTTCATTTTCGATGGATATAATTACTTTTGACAATAATGTTTCCAGGTTTGTTTACCCAACTATGGAACAACTGTCTGAGGCAGTGCATCATGTGGTCGACCACTATGGGTGAGTTTTTAGATCTTGTCAATCAAAAGCAGCTGTGTCTCCTTTCAATAATTGAGATGTCATTTGCTCGATATGGGTTGCCGAGCAATGAACTAAGCTCACATAGAGCACTCTCTATGTAAGTAATAAAGAATGAATAGATAACAGAAAAAGCCTGATCCCAACTATAGGTCGGGTGCCATTTTTCAGGCTTACCACAGTATTCTAAGGTACTGATTTTTCTGCTCAATACTTTCTAGGATAAGTCCTCACCCAGGCCATCTAAGAGCTGTCTTTGGTTTTTCCATGCCATAGGCATGAAAAATTTAGGGATGGGATGATGGGACTTGTCATTTTCAGGAGATGGGTATTTTTTTTGTGGCATCCATGATCCCAACTTCAGTGTTTGATACCAAATTCCCTTTCACTGGTAGTGGTGACCGTATTATTACCAAATTCCCTTTCACTGGTAGTGGTGACCGTATTCAGCCCTATCACACGGAGGTCCGATTCTTTAACAAACAGAATATACAAAATATTCAAGATTCACATGTTCTTATACTAGATAAATAAGATTTCAGTGGACTGACATATGCCAAAAGCCTGAGTTTCCAGGTTTTGGCATATATCTGTCCACTTAAATCTTAACAGGCAAATCTTGATTTTGTTGTCCCTAGTTAGTAGTTTGCGAAAGAACCTTAGCAGTAAAAGGGTTAAGACACTACATCCCACCTAACTCACCCTGCTCAGGTGTCAATGTAGTACTGTACCGCAACTGACACCTAAGGTTTTTCCCAAAGGGAACAGATTTTTGGAATTTTTTGGTTACTTCTGTTGTTTGTCATTCTAGTCTTTGAATAGATTGAAAGATGAAATTATTTCTCATCTCCAGCCTATTGGCTCTCTAGGGCAGATCAATAGGTCATAGTTTTCCATTTTGGCAGTGTGGCCTGTCAGAGCACCTCTTCTCAATGAGAGAGAGAGTTTACTCTGTCATCTTTGGGACATAAATCCTGAGAACAAAAATAATCCTCTTGGAGAAGAGTGAAAGGAATTTATTACTGTTGAATTCATTTTTGCAAAGATTTTTAAACATTTAAAATTGATAATTTATTTCAGAATAAAGACTTTTGTCGGCTTTGGAGTTGGAGCTGGTGCAAACATTTTGGCCAGATATGAGGTAAGCCCAAGTTTGTTCAAGAGCTTGCTGAGAAAAGCATTGGCTTTCTTTTGCTCTCAAAGAAATGATTAGTTCGTTTCTCTATGATTATATTTTAAGCTACAACTTTATCAACTTCAGTTTCATTCAGTGCATTTCATCATGTATTCGACTTGATCTTGATGAATATGCTCAACATTCTTATTGTTGACAAATTCTGTTTGATACTGTTGTTGGATATTTTTGCGCCTTGCTACTATATTGTGTGTAATGACACATTCGTTGTACTCAACATAATCTTGATGTGTCATCAGCTGTGTCACCATGACCGCGTGGACTGTTTGGTGATGGTCAATCCCACGGCTGGCAAGTGTGGCTGGACCGAGTGGGGATACCAAAAGGTGAGCGTTTGATTCCGCCCCTGCCTTTTTCTCTTATCAATTCCATCCCTGTTTGCCTCATCATCTTGGCCCTTTGTTTTGTTCAATCATTCAATCCATCAATCAAGCTTTTTTTTTTTTCATC
Source organism: Melibe leonina (assembly GCA_031471865.1). NCBI lineage: Eukaryota > Metazoa > Mollusca > Gastropoda > Nudibranchia > Dendronotidae > Melibe > Melibe leonina. Next base: position 13,867 of record JAUEKZ010220847.1, read on the forward strand.
ATCATTGTTCCGTTGAAAACAATACAGTAGAAGTAGAACTCATTTAGCGGCACCAGCTACAGCAAGACATTACAGTTATCCCCCTTGATTTCTCTCTGTAAACTCTATAACCTGGGCTTGAATAATAACGAGAGAAAGGCCAAACTTGGGTAGAGCGGGAGTGTTTGAACCAAGTTGAGTGGAATAATTTGAGGAAAGGGAGTACCAGGATGTTAGTTTTCTTTTATTTGCATCTTTTATCTTATTTTGTTAGCTTTGTGCAATTTTTCCTTAAAGTTAAGAAAAAAGTTTTAACTTTTTTGATATCAAAATAAGAAATTACTTTTGAATTTCAGCAAAGTGTGAATACGATTTATGTTTTTGTATTTGCTTATTTGTCATTGATAACAGAATAAATTTGCAGTTGTTTAATTTAGTATCTTCTACATTGTTTTTTTTAGAGGAAGATGTGGATGCAAAAGTACAGTTAAGAGAATATCATCCAACTCAATCTAACCGTTGTTAATTTCATGGAGACTTAATCAAATTACTGCAGTTTTACGACTGTGTTCAATTTTTTATTGTCTGTGTAGATGAATACCTGGTACCTGTTCAGTGGCCAGCTGACATCGTTCTCAGAGGAGTACTTGCTGTGGCACTGGTTTGGCTCGGTATGATCATTTCTTTAACTCTTTCACAGTACATAATATTTGAATATATATGTCAAAAACATATGGTGTTCTGTTGGATTGTTTGTATGAGTTGGGTTTTTTTCCCCATGATAATTTTGTTTAAAATTTGAAGGCCTTGGATGTAATCTGCTTAATTCATAATCTATTTGTGCTCGAATTGAAATTGAAAGCCTTATTATTAATTTGGAAGGGTTTATTTTGTCGTGTTGGTAGAGATTTCATTTTTCTGATAATTATTATTTGAGTGATATGATATCATGGAAAAGGGTATTGCTAAATTAATGTAGGCCCTATACAAAAAAACATAGAGTGAAGGTTTTCAAAGACAGTATTTGCAGAACCTTAGTTATAATTCTCACACTTAGTTTTGAAGTGGAAATTTTTTATTTTCTCTAATGATGATATATAGATAGATAGATACATAGATAGATAGATCGATGGATAATGGACAGTTTGATAGATTCTCATGTCCAGGATATATTGAAATATGTGTATTTATTGCTGCCACCAGAAAACCCGCTGGTCCAACCACGACCTGATCACCACCTACAAGGAATACATCAAAGCCATCAACCCGCAGAACTTGGCCCTCCTTGTAGAAGCTTATATCAAGTACAGCCTTTTTTTTTAGTTTTAAGATTCCTTTGTTACAGCATTTGTTGAAATTAGTATGAACTATTTTTAATGCCTTTTTTTGTGTGTGGGGGGGGGGGGGGTGATAAATTTACAATTTTATTATGTATATTTTCTTCCTACTTTAAAAAGAATAGAAAGTTTCTCTTTTTTAGTTTTCCCTTCTTTTTTTTATTTCATTGATCCCAATCCTTAGAGGATTACAAAATATAACCGAGTTTTGAAAATGTCCACTACCCAATTCATCATTCATCGTTTTTAATCTTTTTAAAAGTGTTACTGTAGTATTTGTCCAATGTTTTATCAAGATGATCTGCACTATTCCTGTATTGGTATTTGTCAATCGGGATCATCTGTCATTTTGTTTTGTGAAACAGGAGAAGCGACTTGAACATAGTGCGCGAGTTGGACCCCATGAGGAGAGTGTCTGCCAGGACTGTCAGGTAGTCTAAACTAACCTTAACCCTGATTGATAAAAATGTTTTCTAAGCTGCTGGGGTTTTTTTGGGGGGAGGGGGGGGGTTGGGGGATTTAGATTCTGCTATATTGTAATCATAGCTATTTGTTTCATGTAACAAGGTGCAGCCTATGTAGGTATAACAAACAACCAGTCCAAAACAAAAGTTTGAAGAAAATCAACTTTGAACATTTTGATAGTGGAATAGTGTGACTTGCACAGATGTAGAGATTTCTTTGCCTTCCAAAATTAAATGACAGGAGAAGATGTGGATATTTCTATTCATGCTTAAAGTTTATTTATAGTTTGCCTTTTGCATTTAAAAGAGCTCAAAGCGCAAACTGTATATATAGAACAATTCAAAGCTGTCGTCCAAATATTTTCACATGCTAATGAAGATATAGAGATTTTCCCTTGCTTTCATCCAGAGGTGCTCAGTGCACTTTGCAGAGTTTAAATATGATTTTTTTTTAAACAATGATCGATACCCTTTTACAATTGAAACATGTCATGAAAACACTGCTGTCATTTGATCACACAATATAGTCACCAATGGAAAGTGAGATTAAATAGTTCTTCAATTCCATGCACACACACTCACACAAACAAGTTTAGGTTAGACTAGACAAAAACCATGAAAAATGTCGGCATAGGTATATCGATTAAAGTCTTTGTTGTTCAACATGATTGAATTGTTATGAAATGCACACTTTTGTTTTAACAGTGCATTTGATGGTTATGATAATCTATTCCTTATATAATGATATGAAGAATACATTCTTCTGATTTTCAAGCCGAATATTGTTTTGGACATTTCCAGATGTCGCTCCCTCATCTTGGTCGGGGATGACTCGCCTCACATTGATGATTCTGTGGACATGAATGGCAGAATGCTACCCGAACAGACAGACTTCATGAAGGTTTGTAGACACACAAATCTCACCCTCATTGGAGAATTTCTTTGGAAGATCTAGATTCAAACATTTTTGAGGACACTAGGTTTTGAACTGTCTTATTTTTCATTTCATTCATTAATCATCAATTTCTGTTTTTAGAATTTCATTAACAGATTTTAAAACAGGATATTATGTCTTTAAAATGAAATTTAAACTTTCAAAATAGAATGTATTTTGCATATTAATATGAACATCAAACTTTTCATTTGGATTTCTGTTTCCAGATAGCAGATTGTGGTGGCATGCCCCTGGAGGAGCAGCCTGGTAAAACGTGTGAGGCATTCCGTCTATTTTTGCAAGGTCAAGGCTATGGTAAGTTCCTGATTCAGTCTCTTCTTGTGGTTCTCAATTTGATTCATGTCAAAATACCATTTCACGTTTGACAAAGGAGCCTTCTTTCCTAGAGAGTTTATACTTTGAAACAGGTAATACTAATTTTAACACTGTCATATTTTCTGTGCATACATTTGGCATCTTCCATCTAATCCCGAAACAACAGGCAATAAAACATTGAATGTAAATACTTCTTTTCGAAAAATCAAATACACTCTTCTGCCAATTGAGCTCATTAATGAGTCATCAACAAATGTGTGGACCTGCCTAAGATTTTCTGTTTGAACAGTAAGTTAATGATGGAAATTTAAATCAACAGTTATCATTATGAACAAACTCATTTTATAGATCAGTATAAGACAAGATTTATAGTTTATGTGATGATTATTTCCATCATTCTTGGTATTCTAGACAGCTGTCATTTCTGTCTTTGTGGGTTTTTTATTGTGTTGTCTGTTGTTGTGGTTTATTTCATAGCCGAACCCTTACAGATTCCTACATCATATTTTTGATTCAACTTACTTTGTCTCCTAAGACATTTTGAATTGCTCTAAATGACTTTCTCCTCATGCTCTTGACTTGTTGATCTTTCCATTTTGTTTGTGTGAAGGCTCCAAAATAATGGAAGACAGTAAAATATCAGTGGTCGTCTATTTTTTTGTTTGTTATATATCTTTTCCTATTTCTTCGAATATCTAATATTTGCTCTGCTTTAGGTTAAAACACAAATTGTTATCACCGAAATATAGCAATTGTAACATTAAGTTTTCAGAAGTGTGGTTTAGAGGTCATTTTCTATTTCAATTCCTGTCTTGTTGAAATAGTTGATAATTATAGATTGTCCTTTTCTTTTCAATAAAGTGTGTTTGTTTTGGTTCCGTTTGATCTAGTCTGTTGTCTTAACTAGTGTGTTAGAATCCCTTTTATTGTTTTTTACATTTGACTCAAAAAGAAAAAGTTTTCAATATTATAAATTATTTCTAACACTTTCTTTGCTCTCATTTGATTGAAATTAATTAGTTTCAAAGGGTTTAGCTGGTATCTAGATAGAGACTAATGATTTATCAGAGATAAAGAACAAAAAAAAAAGAACCAAGAATATGATTCATGTTATAATACTGTTGCTGTTGTGGTGGTTTTGTGTGATGATCTTTGATATTTTTCTATTTTCTTGCTTTGCTGATGAGTGAAGGTTGTAAGGAAATGCTGTACAACTTTTGTTTTTAATTACTGTTTTCTGTGTTTGTATCTGTATGTTATGTCATATATACTCATTTTGTTAAGATTGAAAAATGAATGTGTATATTTTTTTTCATTTTAATTTTTTCGTTTGCGTTCATTCACCAATAGATATAGCTTGACATAGAGTTATGCAATGAGGATGCTCTCTCACATAAAAAGGATACATATTTTAGAGTGTGCTTAATCAAAACTACATCAATTGTCATATTGCCATGCTGTATGTAGCATTTTTGTTTTGTTTGCTCTTCTGTTTTGAATGACTGCTTCTTGTCTATATGGATATGCTCCTCTCTTTGCCTTTACTTTTGTCTCCCTTTCTCTCTCTCTTACATTCTTTAAGTTCACTCTCTCTTACATATTCTATCACAATCTCACTCTCTCTCCCTCTCTCTCTCTCTCTTCTTTTCTTTTTCTCCCATTCCTTACCTGTTTTGTCTTGTTTTTCAATTTCACAACTTGTAAATCTTTCTTTTAGTTCTTGCAAATCTCGATTCCTTTGCTTTATTACAATTCATTGTCATTTGTCTCTTATTCCCCCGGCTTTGAATTACTGAATTCTATATCTTACAGTCATCACCTACTGTTGATATTGATCAAGTGATAATTCCAGTTTTTGCTGATTTGATGTGGATTTTTCCCTTTGTCATTTCCACACCACTATTTGTCCGTACCATCTGTACATCTTCCAATGAATGCAGTAGATTGTCAAACTTGTGTATTATCTTTTATCTCAGAAGACTGCTTTTGTTATTTACATAAAATACAATTTTAGTACCTCCTGCGCTTTGTGTATATTGATTTACAGTATTGATTTTTTTTTTTTCAATGGACTTAGATTTTGTATCATTTTGGTATAGTTAGCTGTAAATTGTATTTGAAATTTTGCTTGAAATTTGCATGGCATTGGCATAGCAGGCAGAGATGAAATTGAATCTTTTTCCAGATGCTATTTTTGCTTCTTTGTTAGATTGCTCATAGGTAGAAACTGTAGACAGGTTCAAGTCTTAAACTCTGTCTGTCACATATGCTCATTTTGAAATAGCTTTGTCTCTCCGGCTCACCATTCATTCAGTTGTTTGATTGAAAGTGTTCGCTTGTACTTGTTTTCTGGGTCTAAGGCTGTATTTGATGGGTAGCTGTTTTACATGATAATTAATGCTTTTGAACGGCGGCTAAGAAAGGCCGGAATCATCTGATGATGGACAAGAAGACAAGATCCTGTTAAATTTTAAAAGACAGTAGCTATTTTTTGTTTTTATTTTTTATTCTGTTGACTTTTTCAGTTGCGGCACTTTGATTTTATAGCATGTGGCAAAACTTATCATCTTAAGATTCCTCTTGTCTGTGTTTAGCAAGATATCATGATTTTTGTCTTGGGTTTGAATTTTTAGATCCAGGTTGGGTTGTTTGTTTTATCAAGAAAGATTTAATTGTTCCTAAGACAAATTACAACACCTGATGGAAATATTTCCTAGTACTCGATAAGAAATCAAAATTTAAAATTTGGTTGATTGACTTTTGTATTTTACAACTAGTCCTTTTGATAAATATCAATATGTGTTCCTCACCATTTTTATTTTTGGATGGCGTCCGACCTAGCCCAGCTAGTATTGCTATTTTTAGTTCATGTTATTAAAAAAAAAACCCAATCCTGCATCTATCTACCACAAATTCTTGGAGATTTTCTCTTAAACTTGGCGGGAAACAACAGATTCTTTAATGGTGGATGCCAAAACCGTTCCTGCTTTTGGCATGCTAACCGTGTATCCACCGGTTTCTTACTTGCTTTATATTGTTATTATATTATATCTCTAATTTTATTGCTTTTTTTATTGGTCCTTTTGTTCATTCACAAGTAATTATGTATGAGTTACATTTATACCAAATAAGATTAATTTGATAAAAGTAAAAGAGTCACCATGTCACATGCAGGCTTATCACGCCAAAATAACGAGGGGTTTTGCTCAGGCTAGCATAGCATGCAGTGCTTGTATGGATAGCATACTCAAACTGACAATATCTGGGAGTGCCAGTCGGAAAAGGTTTAATGAATAAGGACTACACTTTTCCTATATTGATTGCAATTCAATAGTAATCTGGAATTTCATCACAACTATAGCATTTAAATGTAAACAGATCTGATATTTCTAACTTACAGACTCAATTTTACTTAAGTTAAGGAAAATTAATGAGTTACATATCAAGTTTTGGCAGGCTTATTTCTACATGGGAAGTGCAAGTATGGAAATAGAATCAATCTAGTATCCAGACTAGACTAGAGTTATCTCTAGATATACAGGTAATTTACATACTATTTTGTTTTCTTTTTGAAAGGGAACCAAACACACTTCAAATTCCTTGAAAGAACATTTTTTCTGAAGAGGAGCATATCGAAAGCATCGCATTACCAATGACATTTCTTTTAAAAAGAGCTCTCTTTAGGGGCTTTGCCAATTTACAAATGATCAATTTGTTAAGGTTTTTTTCCAATTTTCTCAAAACTGTATGTACTCCACTTGCACGATTTTGATGGTTGGTAAAGTAAATAGAGTGTTTTAAGTGCACTGTTTATGAGGGAGAGAAAAAATAGATAATTGTATGTAAGACTTTTAGTATATGCCGCTTGAGATAGCTGTTGGGGTCTGTGTCTGTTTTGCATACTCACACATTTTAACAAAACACAAGAAAGCCAAAATAAGAATGTTGATCCTGAACCCAGTAGTTGACAGGAGTCCAGCAAAAACTTTTCCTTTCACTTTAAAATTTATCGTAATGAAATATGAAAAGCGCAAGTGAAGTTCGGTTTGTCATTGATGGTTTCATTATTGTTATTATTGTTACTCTCATTGGGTTTTTTTTTTCATTGTTGTTATTATTATTATTATTATTATTATTATTGTTGTTGTTACTGCTATTTTATTTTTATCATATTGTCTGATTTTATTTGTTGTTGGGATAGCGCGCACACATTGAATACTTTTGAACGCAACATCAAACACATGTTTCTTGTGTTTTGTATTAACACATGGTAATAAATCAATGTTGTTGTTTTTGTTTTCTTGCACACACACACACACCTCTCCCTCCCTCTCTCCCTCCTCACCTGCCCAGTCCCATCATTGAAGGCACCTCGCAGTGCGGCTGCCGAGTACAACCAGCTATCCATGGAGAACAGAATGACCCAGCAGATGGCCTGCTGAGTCTGAGTTACAACACAAGGTATAAGAAGGTAGGACGGGGGTGAGAGGGGGAGGGGAGGGGGCGGCTACTTTATACTTGTCACTACACTGAAACTTTGTTACACCGCCAGGTGTGAGGAAAGCACTGAGTTTGGATGTTGGCATTTTAGTGCATTATTGAAAATTCAAATAGAATGTATTGAAGGCTGTGAGTAAAGAATAGGCACAACAAAGGTTTTTAGTGAAAAAATAAAGTGTGATGAAAATCAGTCGATAGATTTTGTCTTTGGTCTTGACGAAGGCTTTTACGTATTTTAGATCCTCACAAAGATCTTTGGCCCCTATGACACTGGTTTCTTGTGTCTATTCTTCACATATTTATTCATCTTTCATCACACACTCTACTGAAATTGTGAGTTCTTCCAAAGGTCAAGCAGTTCCTGATCTGTCACTTACTCCTTCAGTACTCGCTTACTCCTTCAGTACTTGCTTACTCCTTCAGTACTCGCTTACTCCTTCAGTACTCGCTTACTCCTTCAGTACTCGCTTACTCTTTCAGTACTTTACTCCTTCAGTACTCGCTTACTCTTTCAGTACTTTACTCCTTCAGTACTCGCTTACTCCTTCAGTACTCGCTTACTCCTTCAGTACTTTACTCCTTCAGTACTCGCTTACTCTTTCAGTACTCGCTTACTCTTTCAGTACTCGCTTACTCCTTCAGTACTCGCTTACTCTTTCAGTACTCACTTACTCCTTCAGTACTCGCTTACTCCTTCAGTACTCACTTACTCCTTCAGTACTCGCTTTCTCTTTCAGTACTCGCTTACTCTTTCAGTACTCGCTTACTCTTTCAGTACTCGCTTACTCTTTCAGTACTCGCTTACTCTTTCAGTACTCGCTTAC
>JAUEKZ010220958.1:0-17830 GCA_031471865.1 Melibe leonina
TTGTTTCTAAAACTATACGTATCATAAATAAGTTGTTTCTAAAACTATACGTATCATAAATAAGTTGTTTCTAAAACTATACGTATCATAAATAAGTTGTTTCTAAAACCCAGCCACGATCGATTTAGTATCCTGGTATGGAGCAAGCCGCGGGGATAAGGTAGAGTTCTTTTAATGAAACAGGGCACGAAGGAAATTCATAATAGGCAAATGGAATCTGGTAATGATTCATTTCATGGCTTCTGGCTTCATATTAAAAGTATGAAAGAACGGGTTGTGATTTGATCAAAGTAACACGCGCTTTCTCACATTCTGCCTGAGAGAGCGCGTTATACGCATGGCTTCAGTCACGCAGAGTGATGAAATAGAAATGAACTCGCTCACCGCCTCGAGTCGGAACAGCAGGTTAAAGCATTATAAACCAGCCAGCGAATCACTAATGATTTTTCAAACACAGTCCTCAGGGTTCAAAAACTAGGGGATTTTCTCTGCCCATACCGCCATTATAAAGCAGATCGTAGACATTTTTTCTTTTTTGAATCTTAAAGTACACTAATTCATTAGTTGTGGATGGTTTATTGTTATCAGAGAAAGTGACCTGCCATCGCAGAGTCGAATGCATCATAAAAATGAGGTAAAATGATCATTAATATCGTTTGAAAGAGAGGAAAACATAATAATACCATCTAACAAACTGAATGGACACACGACACGATATAGACAGATTCGTCGAACTACCTGCCTTCTTTATGAGTGTATTCTAGTGTACAATTTATGCCTTTCTCCTCGTTTCATACTCTGCAATCCGACAGCTAAGTACACTGAACCAAGAGCTGTATATATGTAGGTTATGATAATTCAGATTTTGACTCCGTTGAATGCGAGTTTGAAAGTTTTATTTCATTTTAATCAGTCAAGTTATAGGGTGGTAATGCCAATATTATGGACCTCTCGGCCTGTGGTAAACTGGAAAAAAGTTATTATTCAACAGGCATTAAAAATGACAAAGACAAAATGACATGATCGACGTTTCGGTCTAAGGCCTTCATCAAGACAAACACAACGAAATCACAATATGAAACGAAAATATTTCATGTCTTGATCTTGACAATGTAATTTTCATGTTGTATACACATCTCAGATTACTTTCAACTCTGTTTACATATGGAAATTAGTTTGAGGACAAAGTAAGCTACTAACTATGCTAAGCTAAGTGTATAGTTCTACGATTTTCTTGGTTTTTTCTCTTTGCCCTGATAAAGTGGAGGCTTATACAGCGCTGATATCCACGAATTGTGCTCATCGCGCTTCACACTTTTTACTTTCCCCGGCCAACAGCAAACATTGAAACACACTGGACAAGACAAGCGCCTGTTAGGCGTGTTACAATTTGTTTGTGGGACAAAGACACTTCTGTATGGAGGGCCATACACCTTGATAAAGTGGGGCAGCAGCTGCATGTTCCCATCGTGCTTGAAGGAATCGAACATCTGGGACTCTTACTTTGTGCTACTTCAGCACCAATTCGGCCATCGCTCCAACTAGACTTTTAATGCAATATGAGCATGTAAACATGTTCAGTCTTTTAAAAACTTTCTTCAGGGCAAGTTTAGTTGTACGTGCAACTAAACAAGCACACCCATTTCTGCTACGTATATAATCCGGGTAAGGTGACTGCATAGCACCACATGTCATAAAAAGTGAGTCAAGAGTCACAGAAATCTACGCAAAATACAAGACCTCGGGGTCTTTTCCCTGTAGATGTAATTACATCCTGTTGTGGGAGAAAAAATGCAAATATTTCAAACGTTTTTTTTCACCTGTTGCTAACGAGCTGGGACGTGAAAGAGTTTTCATCGGTTAAATGCAACCCCCGCCCCCACCCCATTATTTTGTTACTCTCATCATTTACCAATTTAAACTGGTGCGCACCGTGTACATGAAATGCGGCATTTGCGGTCCTGGTGCGGACAGAGGATGAAAACAGAAATACGCAGTGGCTGCGGTGCGATTTGTACGACATGCTGTTTCGTTTTGCGTTTGGCCTATACCAGATACCATTGTTTATCATGGTGTCCAAGTTTTGCATGCAGAAGGTTAATGTTTATATCAAGCGAAGTGATGATTTTAGCACAGCAATGTTTTGATTCGCTGATGCGGTACGCCTGGCGGTTCTAAAGACCAACAATTGAATTATTTAGTGTGCGCACCTGTTTATCAATACATCCGTAACTTAATTAACTCTTGCAACGCTAAAGACACCAAAATCTTCAAAAGACTTGCGCGTATTTTGAGGCTTTTGACAGTTCGCTGAAATCTGATTTATCTGGTATAAGAACATATACATTTTCAAGATTTTGCATTTGTTACAGTTGGGTTAGAATCAGACCTCGCTGTGAAAGGGTTAACTATCAATGCTGGAACAGAGTAGAGATACGCTAACCTTTCTAAAAAGCTCCGTCTTTGATATGACCTTAATTGTGTTCAAAAATGCGTATATCAAAGCAACAACAAGCCAATCAACGAAAAAAGGATGGGGCATGAAGGAATGATAGATGAATGGGTGGATGCATGAATGGAAGACTAAGTAGACGGACATAAGCAGAGAGAGAAAAGAGGGATTGGTGGATGGATAATGAACGGTGAGGCTGAGTAGAATGGAATGTGGTTGATGAATGGCTGGGCGGATGGACTTAGTAGAAAGGCAGGCAGACAAAGGTCTCGATCTGGATGGTGGATAGGTCCATAATGGTGTCGGACAAAGTGGTCTGAGAGATAATTACCCGCTGTCTGGCAGCCGGGCGGTGGCGGGCGGAGCTCGGTCGTGCTGGGCGATACCGGGCGGGAGACCAGGCCACTGACCAAATGAGAGATAATTGCGGCATTATCGGCGGCGCTCCATGCTCCATCCATATTGTTCGAATCGATCCTGTCTGATCCCTTGACATGACCTCTGTACCGACCTCCACCCAGCCTGCAGGCCAGCCTGCCATGTCATTAACCCCTTCACATCGAGGTTTGATTCTAACCCAACTGAAATATTACGCAAAATCTTGAAAATTGTGTTCTAATACCAGATAAATCAGATTTCAGATCTCGCTGAAATCTGATTTATTTGGTATAAGAACTGGTAGATCTTAAAGATTTGATATTTAGTAAGTACTTAGTTTGAATAGAAATGACCGTAGCATGGAAAGGGTTCAGCGCGAGACAGGTACTCACGCAGTGGCTTAGTACTGCATTAAGTAGCAGTGTCCTTTGTATTAGTGTCCGTAGTTTTGGGCTCTTTACGAGAGAGAGAGAGGGAGAGAGAGAGAGAGAGAGAGAGAGAGAGAGGGAATAGAGCCAGACAGACAGGGAAAGAGAGAGAGAGAGAGAGGAGAGCCCGACAAACAGACAGAGAGAAGAGAGAGAGAGAGAGAAGAGCCAGACAGATAGAAAGAGGAAAAGTATATTATATGCATGTATGTATGTGTATGCCTCTACCTTGGAACCGGCAGGTTTGTGGTTCGAACTCCAGCCGTGTCATACCTAAATCGTTAAAATCCTCATTTGAGCAGCGGTCCTGCCAAGCCCTCGGCGTGATGGAAACGATGCTAAGATTTGTTGGCCCGGTGTCAGTAAACTGTGATTGGGTGGGATATTCGAAAGAGACATCCGTTTATCTCTGTATGGCAGAGCGTCCAATTGTATAGAGAGCTCCGTTTTTGATATGACCTAAATTTTGTTGAATAGGGCTTACAACCGGCAACAACAAGGCAATCAACTAAAACATGATATAATGCACTACAACTAACAATCATATAGACAATCCTGATTGACCAAACAGGTCTTGATACAGATAATTGGTTCCATTCTAAGTTGTTATAAAATTGCAACACGCTTTCGTATAAGCTTTTCAATAAAATAAAATAAGATCAATATCTTTCTCCCCCACCCCCCCTCAGTCTCAGCCCCCCCCCCCCCCTCTCTCTCTCTCTCTCTCTCTCTCTCTCTCTGTGTATACATATATATATATATATATATATCCTTCTCTCTGCGACTTTTTTCTCCCCCTCCCCTTCTCCATCCCCGTATCCTATGAATCGTGAAAAGAAGGGTTTCTCCCCCAAATTTTGTATCCTTTATATAATTCCTCTTCTTTTCTTTTGCCTTTCGTCATCACAGCATAAGCAGTCTAAAAGTATAATATAAATCACGAGCAATAAACCAGAAATCAGTATCAGTAACAACATCAGTATCGCATCGTAAACAGCATAAAGAAGACCAGCACTCACAACCCCATACACCACTATGTACTCGTTCCCAAATCACCAGGGACTAAGCGCAGGGATGATTGTTCCCCTTCTTGTGCCCCGCTCTTGCCGTAATGAGATACGAAAAAGCGGAAGTGTTTGAGGACTTGCAATAACAATGTCCGGTAATACCCAATGTCACGACATTTAAAGCCGTGTATATTTCTTTATGGTAATAAATTGGCGGTAGGGTATCCCACAAAAGGACAACCCTCTCTCTTTCTCTCTCTCTCTCTCTCTCTCTCTCTCTAGCTTCCTCTCTCTCTCTCTCTAACTTCCTCTCTCTCTCTCTCTCTAACTTCCTCTCTCTCTCTCTCTCTAACTTCCTCTCTCTCTCTCTAACTTCCTCTCTCTCTCTCTCTCTCTCTAACTTCCTCTCTCTCTCCTTCTCTCTCTCTCTCTCTCCCTTCTAATTCTTTTCCTCCTCCTCCACCATCTCTCTCTCTCTATCTCTCATTCTCTCTCTCTATCGATCTCTTTTTAACTCTCTCTCTCTCTCTCTCTCTCTCTCTCTCCTGCTTACCTTTCTCATTTTTCACCCCTTATCTCCGCCCCATCATTGTCCTCTCTCTACTCCTTTCATCCTCCTCCTCTCCTCTTTTTCCTCTCCTCTCTCATTCCTCTGCTTCTCGTCTTTCTCCTCTTCTTTCTCTATCACATTCATCAATAATTCATTACTATTATGAATATAGGAGCACATTATCCCGTAACAGAGGAGAAAGTACGAGTTCTCTTTCACGAGCTCTAAGAAAATTGAAAGAGGGTTCTGGCCTACAGTTTTTATGTACGAGGGTTTCATTGCATACCATTATCTGCAATGTTTTTTTGGATCAAAACAAAGTCGAAAACAATAGATAATTGAATAAGTAAATAAAAAAATTGAAGAAACAGATAAATATAAAATTAAATGCATGCGCAGATGAATAAATAAATAAAAAATGATAAAAGTACAAAGAAATAAAAAAGAAATTTAAAAAAAAGACACAAAGACCTTTAAGTACTCGTCTGTCCCCTCCTTTCATCATTATCGTAATCATCGTCATCATAATCATTAACATCATTACCATCATCATCGTCACAACCACCACCGCGACCACCACCATCATCATCATCATCGTCGTCATCATCATCATTATCAGCCTGCCCAAAAAGCGAGCTACACGAGTGGGATACCGGATGACATGAAAGCCAGTCAGAGCCCATTGGAATTCCTGGCAATTCTGGCCCCGTCTTTTAAGAGCCGGTTGTCTAATTCATCTTTGTCGAACCATCGCACTCAGTGATTCCCAACTCTTTTATCGCATGGTAGGAATTTCCCTTCCAGCCTCGCCGATTAACCCTTCCAATGCTAAGGACACCAAAATCATCAATATTTGCATGTTTTTATACCAGATAAATCAGATTTAAGTGAATTGACATATTACAAATTTCTGAATTTCAGTTCACTAAAATGTAATTTATCTTGTGTAAGATCAGGTACATTTTCAAGATTTTGCATATTTCACGTTGGGTTAAAAACAGACCTCGCTGTGAAAGGGTTAACAAGCCCAGTGTGTAAGGCTTTCAACCTATCGCTCATAGGTAACTAAAACAGATAGGAGCACGTACGATGCCCACTAAATATTCAGTTTGAGGATAGGTATGACAAGTGAGTAGTTTTCCTTACGTTCGTAATTCTATCAGATTATGTTCGTAATAAATCCGTCCCATTAAATACGACATTCCGCTCTCGTTATCTAAAATAACTTTTCTTTTTATTCATCTCATTTCTTTTATTTTTCAGTAAACGGGCTTTTACCTTTAATCTTTATGTTGTTTTTAATTTTTCTAAAGACCCATGTTCACACTTTCAAGATCATTCACATTGAATTATCTTCCCGTTGAAATCCTCACCGCCTTTCCTCCCCTCTGCCACTCTGCTCAGCCTAAACCGGCTATCGCCAAGAATCCATTATCCAGCTTGATATCATGGCTGGTACCTTCTTCTCTAATGTTAAAGTAAGCCCTATAGAGTATAGAGTACTCTGGCTTTCTGAGCCAGTACAGAGTCCTGTGGCTTTCCGAGCCAGAAGCTATTCCCGGTGTCCGTAGGCCTGTCATCTTCCAGGTAGCTTGAAACTGGTCGATCGTAGATTACATAAGTCTAAAACTCTACCGCGGACATGATGGTAGGTGCTCATTATAGCCTGAATTGATTAACTGAGGAAATTGATGTAAGTTACTCGACCATTAATTCATAATAATAGCGTGGGGAAGTAATCCGCGATAGGTCAGCGTCATGTCCAAATGGTGGCAATCATTTCAACGTATTTATGCTTCAAGCTTCCGGCACGATTTGCTCTGGGTCTATGGGCCACAAGTCTCTCTCTCTCTCTCTCTCTCTCTCTCTCTCTCTCTCTCTCTCTCTCTCTCTCTCTCTCCCACTCTCTCTCTCTCTCTCTCTCTCTCTCTCTCTCTCTTGAAAAAAAGTTTTTAAAAAAACCAACAAAAAAAAAAACCCCAGTCCGTCCCACCCGCCCGAAATCATTTTAATTCATTTATTTTATTGGCAATTTTCCTCCTTCCACCGCCACCTCCACCCCCACCCCTCCCTTTCAACCAATTTAAATATCATGTCCCTCTTGTACTACCACTGCCAAAGTATACGGCAACCGTTACAACAGTCTACACAGTGGATAGGAATAGGAATTAACAGATTCACACCCAATCTTTTCTTCATCCATCGTTCCTTCCTTTCTTCCTCCCTTTCTTCTTTTGCTGTGGTTTGATTATTGATATTGTCGGTTTAACATGCTTTTAACAGAATTTCAATTCATATCAAATTCGATTATCTTAATTCACATCAACGTAATGCCACACAGTAGTAACAGTTGTCTTGTCTTATGTGTCTCAAGGTTTGCTGTTGGCCGGGGAAAGTAAAAAGTGTAAAGCGCGATGAGCACTCGTGGATATTAGCGCTGTATAAGCCTCCACTTTACTTTAACAAACGGAGGGCTCGGTCAATTATCTCACCCCGTCACAGTATACAGACACCGAGCAAACCAGTCTTAGCACCGTTCCCTGGCTAGATTACCGTCTTAGATACGACAAGGCCTGGGTTCGAAGCACCGTCCTACCGGTTTGGAGAGGAGCGCTATACCGATTAAGCTGCGGAGCAGGATTATTTCCTCATTCCCTCTTTTCCCGCTATCTCTCGTCGCACTTAAATGAAGAGCGGAGAGAAAACAGCCCGTGTAGACAGATGGCCGCGGGCAACTCTTCCAAGAAATTCTTAAATAGATCAACATTCCAGGCAAACCTCCAGTCATTGTGACCTGGCAAGGCACACCAAGGATGTTTTAGCTTTTCATTTACACACATTCAACACTGGCCAGCCAAACTTAAGAATATTTAATACTCTTTGGATAGACATTATCGTATGATACATCACAGTATTTTCTTTCTATCTCTTTCTTTCTCTCTCTCCCACTCTCTCTCTCTCTCTCTCTCTCTCTTTCTCTCTTTCTCTCTCTCTCTCTCTCTCTCTCTCTCTCTCTCTCTTTACCTTCTTCTTCTTTTTCTGCTTTCATTTTCTCTCGCTATCTAACGTTTACAAATTAGTGTAATGATAGACGAAAAAACATCGTCCGTCCATCGGCCCGTCCGCCCAGACTAAATAGATCGGAAAAACTGTTAAGCTGTCTGGGGGGACGAAAGGGTTTAGCTTGTTTTTAGGGTTTTTTTCATATCTTATTTTGGTTTATTTTTTCATCTTTTATGTGTATTATAAGCCATAAATCATTGTTGCCAGACACATTCCGGAAAAGCCAGGAAGTCGCTATTGATTTATGAATCCAGGGCTACGCACGCTATACCGTATTGAAATACGACCAACACGACAAAGTGTTCTCAAATGATAACGAAAGGAATGTTGATACGTACTGGACTGGAAGATCATTATGATCATTATTTTAAAAACAGCATATATATATATATAGGTTTAAAAATCCTGGAGAAAAGAGAACCCAAACTATATCAAAACGATATCTATAATAATCATGCTGCCATGTTAGCTGGCTGGATACATACAAAAAAATATGACAAGCACTCGCAGATTGTTCTGATTAGTTGATGGCGCAGAAAAGCTCCCGATGGTTAACAAAAGAAACTACAGTAATATAGTGGCCTAAATAGATAGATATAGACTGAAAGAAAAAGAAAACCCCCCAAAAATGTATACATTGCTTCAGCGAGAAAAACAAAAGTAAAACGCTGGATGGAATAAAACATGAAACAGAATTATTGAAGAAAAGTAGGCCTACAAGCAAACGTATTTGGAATAAATTGACGTGGATTATGTTTAGATATATTCCTATGCCTTGGGGGACACTTTATTGAATATCAACATGACGTGCTCGCCATTATTCTGATATATATATATATATATATATATATATATATATATATGTCTGGATTGGTCGATTTTCCGTCTATAATATTGACTCGACGGAAATGTTTTTACGCAATCCGGCTTTTTAAATCTGTCGCCATGTAGGCATAATATTAGCTCCCTCCTTGACTGCATAGACGAAATTGTCCTTGAAAGTTCCAGATGTATCACTGAGAATAATCTCCAGGTAATTTTCGATAAGAATTCGGATAAATAGGGCCTAGATCTTGAGAACTATCCTCGAGTGTGCTGAGGATTTTGATACCTTTTGTTTATATATTGCTATTAATATATTGCCCCTTTTTTTTTATTCAAAAGGTTTATCCATGGAATTTGAGTCAATCCTTATCACATAATTTACTTTGCTCTCACTTTCGTTAATTTTACTCCTTAAAAAATCATGGATTTTTACATGATTGGAAGGAACTTCAAACACGATCTAACCCGTTCCATGTTATCATCGGCATCATCATCAATCTCTCTATCGCAGCTACCTGCCCGGTGATGCAAAGACGTACGATATTCACAAAACTCGTTCCAATATAAAATCATAACATTATTACACTGCTTGATAAACATATCTTACTCCAATACAGGATGAAATCATAGTATTGTTATCATTATACTGCCGCACTTTGGTCTACTAAATGACTCAGTCAAGGACAGACAACCGAAGTCCCTTTGTCCCAACTAGATACCAGACCCTCTTATACCACAAAGAATCGGGAATTCTTCAAATGGATTATTCAAACGGAAATTTCAATAGAAAAATAAAATCTTCTCCGCGCATATTTTTAGTTATGAAATTATATGATTTTGGACTTATGGACTTTCTAAAAATGTTTAACGTCAGGTTATATTATTTTGAGCCAAATTGCCGATTTCAGGTGCCATCTATCTACCTACTGCTTAAAATTGTCATAATTGACATGAGTACTTACAATGTGATGCTAGTACTGATGAATGGGTAAAACGACAACAACACTAAAACAAAACACTGGCCATTCTTTTTCTTTTACTATAATACGGTTTATCTTAGCGGTGATTGTTTGTACACAAATACACGTTTTAGATATTACATTTTCAAATCGTTGCTTCGTGTTCACCGCTTATCATGGTGTTCCCAAAAAAATAAGACTTACGAAAATAGAATGTCGTGCGTCCAGAATTAGATTTTTTTTTTTCATATATTGAAAAACGATGATAAATAGGGTAAAATAACTATACATATATGTATAAATGAAAACAACGTTTTACCTAAATCATACGCGATTTCGCTGATCAAATTGAACTAGTTATACAATTTCCTATCAGGATGTAATGCGATTTTAAATCTCTGAGATAATCAAATCTACGATAAAATCTACCTGGCTATCTAGAACCAAATAATATTGGAATATGATAAAAACGAGGCTGTCATGTAATAATTTGTAAATGACTCACTTCCTTTATCGGTTCCTCCTTTCAACGCTGGGTGGGCGCCCATGCACTTTTGTGACATTTTTATTTGTTTAACCCCAAAATACTCTGTATGATAATTTGCATATCTTCAAACTTGAAAAAACAACCTTGATTACTTTTTAAAACAGTTGTAACCCTTTCACAACGAGGTCTGAATCTAACCAAGCAGATCATGCAAAAACGTCAAAGCTTACGTACTCCTAGACCAGATAAATCAGATATCATGCCAAAAGTCTGGTTTTCAGTCGATCCACTGAAATATGATTTATCTGGTGTAAGAGCAGGCAAATGTTGATAATTTTGCAAATCTCAGTTCGATTAGAATCCGACTCCACGTTGAAAGGGTTAAAGAAACGGAGAACATCTTAAATGTATCCTCACTACCACCTCATCCTTCCTATTGAAACACAAAAACAGAAACATCTTCTAAGTCACCATGAGCAACACAAAAGGAGCGTAAAAATACTATAATTGAATATAAGGATAAATTCCAATCTGTTGACTATCTGCTTGATTATTGTGCTAAAAAATCGAAAATTGATTTGATCGATGATAAATGATCTGCCAGCTCTGAATCCTACCTGTTCGTCACTGAGAACATAGCTGACACTTTATCCTTGTTTTGCAAGACTGTAATAAAACATCTTTCCGGGAAGTGAAAGCAGATAGTTTCCTCTCCACTTTCCACACGCTTTCATGTTAAATTCTCTCAAATGAAGCTTTTCAATGATTCACATCGTATAGTAATGACAGTAAAGTGGGGAGCAGGCACAGGAATGACAAGAAATAAGTCAACCTTAAAATAATATGCAGTGCAAAAACGACACAAAGCCAAAGAAAACAGAAAAACAGAAAATTGACCAGAGTAAAGATCGAACCCGGGACCGAGCTACAGAGCCTATCGCCTGGCCGACAGCACGAGACAGCGACACTTAGCCATACGCTCCCTACAATGATTCCTCTTCTTTGTGTACCAGGGTACTTCTTCTCTCCAAACCTTGTTGGAAAGCTCCACAAAACCTGAATTGTCACTGGTGGTGGAATCTGCCCCCCCCCCCTGCATTAGGCTGATGTGATTCTGTCGTCCCCTGTTTGCGCAATCTCTACACCTGACCACATTTAGGCCTGAGTGGAAATTAAAATTCCTAAGTAGATAAATATCTTTGGCTTTTTTCAAAGCAAATTTTGCTCTTTTTATTTTTTGGATCTTGCAACCGTGAAGAAAGCCAACTATTAATGAGCGGGGGATAGGGAGGAGGGACATGCATCACGTTCTCATCACACGTCCGGATAAGAAACTGGTATCTACGGTAATCAAAATTTAATCTAAAAGACCAAGTCTGGTTTTTTATCCAGGAGTGGAAATTGATGAGAACCAAGTATGACCTTGAAAGTAGGTCAATAATTGGATATCATCCAGCATGGCTAAACGGGTTCAGTTACACCTAAAGAGTTCGATCTGCGAAAATCGGTTATAGACGCAGGGTGAGATCACAATCTCCTCTGGTATTTACACGTACCCCTGAAAGCAAGACAGAAAAAAAAGCGCCGCAACTGCTTTAATCTCCCCGCCGACCTAATCGTTTTCCCAGTTCCGCATCTCTCGAGTGACGTCATGGGTCTCAGCACTTCACATACCAATGAGTGAGAGATCCAGGTTAAAAGTTTACGTCAGAGTGTGTTACTCGATTCACGAAACTCAGGAAGTATGGTTCATGAAATTAACTTTCTTTCTCTATTGCCATTTCTGTTTTAACTATCTCCCGGTCAAGTCTGTCTGTCTGTCTGTATGTATGTATGTATGTATGTGTATGTATGAAACATTGCTAAGACGGGTGAGTGCCTTGTCAATCTACTATGGCCGGGGTATAATCTATTCAACTGAGCCCTCCGTCCATCTCTGTATGGCAGCACGTTAGCCTTTCTAGAAAGCTTCACCTTTATTATGACCTAAATATGTTTTTTAAAGTGTGTTAATAAAGCAATCTTCCTACCAACAACCGATTGAGGTCATTGAACCGATCCACGACTTCCAGTCCACAAGGATAAAATAACCGAAGGATTTTTTTCGTCCTTAACAGTTACATCTCAATATTGATACCAACAACCGATTGAGGTCATAGAACCGATCCACAATTTCCAGTCCACAAGGATAAAATGACCGAAGAATTTTTTTCGTCCTTAACAGTTACATCTCAATATTGACGATCCGTCAATGCCGACCCTGTCACAGGTAATGCTGACCGAGGTCATGAAAAACTAGGCCGCTACTGCTGAGTGCGATCACATTTTCGACACAGAGGGCTGATCATTTGCTGGCTCAAAAGTCTTAATACATAGTTTTAAGATCTGGTTATGTGATCAACGCGGACGAATAATAAAAGCAATAGTAATAATGATAATAATAAAGATTAGATAAAAAAATGTTTATCATCGTATTATTAAAAAATGGGAAAATTACTGCGCAGTTATAATGTGATAGAGATTGAGGATGATAAAAAACGCTTAGTGGAGTAGATACAACGTAGGAACATTCTTTCTCAAAACGACGCAGCTAGATAGCTTTGATAAAGTCACCAGTTATCTATCTAGGTAGGTATTTCAGAAACAAGGGCTAGGAGAAGATCAAGAACACGAAAGACACACACACACGCACGCATGCGCACACACGCACGCACGTACACGCACAAACTAACATATACATCCCAACAAACAAACAAAAAACAAAAAACCACCAACGTGTACCGTTCTGTAAGTGAGAGTAAACAACGTTTAAATACGCGCTTCAAATAAAAAAACAATAATAATAATGAATAAATAAATAAATGAATAAAACAAATGAATAAATAAAGCAGCGCGGGATAGAGGGAACACCGTACGTCCTTGTGGTTTGAACCTATTGCCAACATTCCTCCTACTCAAAAACAACAACTACAACAACAACTACAATAACTGCCGCAGCAGCAACAGCAGACTGGGTAAACCGCACAGCGCTAGAACCACAGGCGTACGAATATATCCATATATCTATATATCTATCCATCTATACATCTATCTTTGTATCTATCTATCTATCTATATATACACTGTCTATACATATATCTATCTATCTATACATTATCTATGTATCTATCTCTATCTATCTATCTATTTATCTATCTATCGATCTATATATCTATCTGTCTGTTTCTCTATCTCTCTACCTTTGTAATGCATAAACCACATGACCTGCACGTGAAGGCCGTAGTGCTGGCTGAGAATGACCGAGATCACTTGACGGAAACCTCTTGAGCACCTGTTTCTACCGCCAACGCCCCTGCCGCTAAGCTTGCTACGCACGGAGAATGTGCAATGAAAATTAAACATTATACCAAAACACCCGAAGTAAATCTAATGAAATAACAAACAGACTAACACAACAATTTTTTTGTCGGTTTATCACTTATAATTTTGGATATGAAGACATAAAACAAACAAAAAACAAACAAAGAAACAAGAAAACAAAAATATGGAGTTAGAGAGAGATAGATAGATAGAGAGAGAGAGAGAGAGAGAGAGAGAGAGAGAGACAGGAAGAAAGTTGAGAGAGATAGAGGGAGGGGGGAGAAAGGGGGAAGAGGGAGAGCTAGAGAAACAAAAGCAGCACAGAAAGAGAGGTTGGAGAGAGAGAGAGAGAGAGAGAGAGAGAGGGGAGACACATGCACACAGAGGGAGACAGACAGGGAGAGAGGGAGAGAGAGAAAGATAGAGAGAGAGGACACACACACAGGGAGAGAGGGAGAGAGAGAAAGATAGAGAGAGAGAGAGGAGACGCATACACACAGAGGGAGACACACAGGGAGAGATGGAGAGAGAGAGAGAGAGGACACACACAGGGCGAGAGAGAGAGAGAGACAGACAGAGAGAGAGAGAGAGAGAGACAGACAGAGAGAGAGAGAGAGAGAGACAGACAGAGAGAGAGAGAGAGAGACAGAGAGAGAGAGAGAGAGAGATACATGTTATAAAATTGCGATTAGTTTACTGGAGTGCATTCCTTCAAAAGTGTGAGCGGTGCGGGATGTGTTTAGAGAACATAATAGGGCCTATAAAAAAAGAACAACGCTAGACTTAAGACTTAACGCGCCGAGTTCAAAACTTTGATATAATTTGAATACAGTATACTCTGGATAAGCCGATGTTGTTTAAGTTGAAGTTTACCTTATTCGATTCTTTTTTTTCTTGGTCTCTTCCCCTTTCTGATTAATATACGGTACACTCCCCATACATTGATTTTCGCACAAGAGGATTTTTAAAATTAATTTTTTAGTCCGCTGCCGAGAAAAAAGGACCACACCAAGGGGCAATAGCCACATATCATACTCATGTAGTTCATACGCCTGTGACTTGAAAAATGTTGATAGGAAAATGCTACTAAGTAATAATATATAAATCACTCGAATAGCTTACCATATACCTCTAATTGTCACATTATACTGACGCCGGGCTAACAAGTCTTAGGGTTGTTCGCACAATGCAGAGCGCATGGCAGGACAGCTGCTAAAATACTGATTAAAGTCAATGTCTGAGGGATAACGCGGCCGGGGTTCAAACCACCGACTTACAGGTAGCGAGGCGGATGCTCTGCTGATTGAGATACAAAGCCGGCAACGTTTCTCCAATACTTCCTGCCCTCCACTGAATTCTACAGCATGGAAACTGACCTCATACTTCATAACAGTACGACAACTCTGCTGGTTTATGATTTTCTCGATGGAGTCCGCCTTGACCTATTTAACTGAAAACAGTCTATTCTTGGAAACTGGTAAATGAAAAACAACCACGGTACCCTTCGTCAAGCAGAAATAAATAATCTCCCAGATCAATCCGCTTTGATATTTACAGTATTTTGAATACTAATCCACCCAGAAAACATGGCGAAAGCAGGTGAAGTGTGTAGTTTAATCGTACGAATTCTGTACTACCTGTTATGATTTATTGACAAAGAAATGTTCATACTCGTCGAGCTAAAAAAAACCCAACTGGAATTGAAATATCAAGTTTACATTGAAAAGACAGACATAGCAACGTTTACATGATTACGCATTGAACAAAAAGACAAAAGAGGATTGATATGAAGGATTACTGAAGGTAATGGATTAGAGAGGATTAGCAAAAAGCCAGAAAAAGCCACTTATTGTTATCTCAAGACGTTCAGTTATCAATCATTCATGTTTCCTTTTCCTTTAATCCTTTCACAGTGGAGTCCAATTCTAACCAAACATAACATGCAAAGTCATGAAAATAACGTGTTATTATACCAGATGAATAAGGTTTCAGTGGACTGACAGATGTCAAACGCTCGAATTTCAGGCAGTCCACTGAAATCTCATTTATCTGGAATGAGAACAGTCAAATCTTGAAGATTTTTTAATCTAGTTAGCAGCTTAAGAAACAAAATTAGCATTAAAAGTGTTAAGGAATCGACGAATCAAATAGAAAATGAACTTGTTTAAAACAATCCGAATCGTGTCAAACTGTTCAACTTACGCGAGATTGATAAAAATGTTAACCGTTCCGATAGTCTTTCAGTTTCTAGCTGGTTTGTGTAAAACGCCTTTAGCGTCACACACATCGATAGATATATAGATAGAAACATAGATAGAAACAGACATATATTTTTTAAGTATTTAGCTTAAACGAAGTCCCTGAAAAGGCAAAAAGATCTTATACTTTTAGTCATGGTGTACACCTCTTATGTTCATACCCACTGTGGGGAATTTCAATACAGTTTGTTTACCCTTTGCTAAAGATTTTTTGAAAATTAACATGGCGATGATTGGTGGGTTTTTCTCAAGATATTTGTAGCAATTTGCTCTCGTCTCATGAAATGTTGACAGAGCTACACCATTTTCACAGGATAAAATATTGTCTGTTTGTGTCGCCTGGCACTTCCTGTTAATGTTAGGCGTGCGTTTGAGCATTGACCTTTGTTAACCCTCTCAAAGCCGGGTCTAATTCTAACTGAGATGAAACGTGGAAACTATTCAAAGCTAACGTGTTCTTACACCAGAGAAATCAGATTTCAGTGACCTGACATAATATGCGAAAAAGCCTGAATTTTGGCACATGTAAGTCCACTGAAATCTTGATTACCGGGTATAAGACCAGGCCAAGGGCAACTATATCAAACTCCAATAGAACAGGCAAACATTGAAGATTTTGATGTTTTTATTTAGTTTGATTAGAAACGACCTTAGCATTGAAAGGGTTAATAGGGCTGTGTAACCAATTTGGCCACATTAAAAAGACACCAGGCAATACACTAGAAGGGCCCTGTTGTCGTTGTATGCAGTATGGGTTGTGTGACAAACACTTGCAATGAACATAAAGTGACGATATTGAAAATGGACTGTTGATAAATGATCAGATGGGAGGGATGGCTGGTGTGCAGGGAGGTAAACACAAAGACAGGACAAGAATTGGCATTGTCCTCTTCTCCAGTCCTTGTCCCCCATATCGCATAATATGTAAGGACCAGTACAAATAGTTTCAACAATTATGTTGTACACTAATCATGAGCTAAGGGTCACCCGAGTAACTCAAAATGTTAGTTTTCCCCAGACAAGAAGGAAATATACAAAAGTGTAATTCGCACTTGTTAGGTTTTAAAGGCCCTGGTGTCGATTTTGACGGGAAAAAAACCCCAAACCCTAAAAATGTTTAATTTGTTTCCGTTTAAGCCATAACCTCCATTATAATTAAGTCAAAAGATAAAGTTCGAAATCTTAGGTCGTCATAAAAAAATGAGAATCTTTTGTAACGAAACACGAACGTAACCTCCGAATGTCCAAATAACGTGTTGTTGCTTTCTCCGTTCATAAATTGTAGCGTTTGGCGTCATAATGACAAAATGCCCGCAAACAAGAGAGTGATGACCACCTTTTTCCTCTCCCAATATCACCAAAACACAATTGTGTGTGCTAGTACATTGCGTTAATTGTTGCGAGTATTTAGCCACAACGTATAGTAAACAATATTGAACCTAGTATTACTTGAGGACGCTGAAGTAATTTAAGTGTAGGTGGATTCTAAAGGTTCAGAAAATTTAGTTACTTATCCAAAGTATACCAGGCTTTTTAAATTATTATTTTTTTATTCGAATCTTACTATATATCATATTTTCTTTTCAAATCAAGAAGGATTTTAATTTATTTCTGAATTTCCAAACCAGTGAGATATGATGGAAGTGAAAGGTCCTGTAGCATGTTCGTCTCCGGCTTGTGGCAAAGGGGAAAGTACTGGTAAGCAGCCACACAGTCGGGAAATCTCGTAAATGTCATGCAAGCCTGCAACCCTTAGATCGAGCAGGTAGATTTCCAACCAGTCGGTACTCACTGTCTGTCCGAGGACAATTAATAATAGAGAAGAACAAATACAGAGGAAGAAAGCACTCCCTCCCTTCTCCCTCAGTCCGGATCTAGTGATGTCGAGCCAAGGTACGCACACACCTTGTAAACGCTGCTCAGCTGTTTGTGTCTTCGGGAGGAGTATAGTTATTCTATCTCACGAGGTTGCTTTTTTTTTTCTTCTCATTTTCCTTTCAACTTCTGGGGTTTTTTTTTCTTTCGGGGGGGGGGGGGGGGGGTGGCGTTTTTTTTTTTCCCAT
>JAUEKZ010221069.1:0-22208 GCA_031471865.1 Melibe leonina
CTGGTTAAGGGAGCACTGGAGAGTGCTGGAAAAAGTAAGATGATAGATCAATCCAAAAGATAAGAAACAGAAGTAGCGCCCACCAACTGCCCAGCCTTTCCCCCCGCCCAACTCAATATGACATAGATTATATGTATTAATCATTATGTACTAAGATAGCAAGTTACCCTGTCGTTAGGCACCAGTGTAAAACATGGAGCATGACCATAAGCATACGTCTTCTGAGACGACAAGCAGGACCAAGACAGCAAACATACAAAACAGCTGTGTGTGTAAGATTGCTATGCTAGGGAGCATTTAAAAAAGTACGATGACAAGTAGAACCAAAAGTGAAGATACAGAAGAAGTAGAAGTGACCACCCGAGGAACCGCAAAAACGTCTTTTATTTATCAAAGATCAGCAATTTTAGACCCCTGTAAGTGTGAGTTGCTTGAGACCTTATTGAAAAAATCTTTATGTTGCTCCTCTTGCATACACGACTGTCACTGTCCATTAGGACTTGACCTCCGGTCCCAATACATGTTATCAACAGTTGAAGACCCATGAATGACATGGATAACACTAACACTAACACCAATTTTCTGGTCCCGGGCCATGTCATTATCTAGCGGTTCCACTGTGTTTAAAAAAAGATGTGATTAACGGTAACTAGCAAACAGGAAAAAACAACTCACAAAATCAAGAGGACACAGATGATGGCTACCACTACCACCCACATTGTGCATTATGGTCCAGGGAGACACAGAAAATGTGATCACCACCCTAACCACATTACTTAACCCTCATTATTATAGCGCCAACAACTATGACTTGCATATAATTAATTAATACTTCTTGTTTTAAGACCAACTTAGTGCTTTCCCCACACCTGGCGGTATAACAGGGTTTAAGTGTACTAAACAACAGATACCAAACAGCTGTGTCTGTATTGCACTGGAGAGAGTGCTGGAAAAAGTAAGATGATAGGTAAAACCAAAAGAGAATAAACACTGCCCACTAACTGCAGTACAAAATAAAACAATGCAATCCAAATAATGAAATTGCAGTAGACCAAGGACTTCATATAGTACAAAAGCAGTGGAGTGAGATCGCAAGTGATTAAATAGGAATAGCTACGTGCCACAATTGAAGCCATGGGGGAATACAACTGATATGCCAAAACCACAACAATAGAACCAGACTCAAGATAAGGCAAGACAAATACGAAAGCTTAAATAGAAAGACATGAAACAGAAGTGACCACCAGAGCCCTCCATACCCATACAGGACACAAAAAACAAACAGAACAAAATTGGATTTTAAAAGTAAACAACGCACAAGTAATTTTACATTAATTTTATTCACTCAAAAAAATACATTTAAGATCGAGGACGTTCTTTCTTTCCTCTGAACAAAGCCCACAGAGACACGTTGGCAACCTTCACAATCTTGAACCGGACTCCGGGAATATCTCCTACGGCATGACCCTTACGTCCAAATCCAGCAACCAAGACTTCGTCGTTTTCCTGTGACACAGAGAGATACATAGAATCAGAAAATAATTCCAACTTGCAATTTCAATAATATAAAATACAATAGAACACACTTAACGCAGATCCCAAGGCTGGTCTATACTAGTGCCAGCCACTGGACCCTGTTAAAAACTGGCAGTATATCCTATCTTAATACTGCGATGAACCACTTTGTTTTAATGTATTCTTGCATAGTTTTTACAGGTCTTTCTATCAGCTCTTGATCGTAAGATATCTGGTGAAAATGGCATTCAATTTTCATTTTTAAAAATTTACTACAAGATAACGTGATGAAGGATGAGGGTGATTTTTAATATGAGACCAATATTAGAATCCATTGATGATGGAAATCGATGTGACAGACAAGAACGCAAAGCACAGATATGCACATAATTCATTCAACCTAGATAGTACACTTCAACATAATATATCACAAATTTCATTAAGTCTAGGAACAGAAAAGAAATTACCTCAACATAGTTCAAACAACCGTCATTGGGGACAAAGGCCGTGATTTTCTTTCCGTTCTTGATAAGTTGAACCCTGACACATTTACGGATGGCAGAGTTAGGCTGCTTAGCCTCTACACCACTGAAAAAAAAAGATGACAAAGATTGTAAAGCAAAATCGACACAATAGCTTATCTCTGCTGTGAAACCTCTTACAATTTGGCACAGACTTGATTCTAATCAGGAGTCTCTGTGATAGTAAGGTGACATGGAAAACAATAGATAATTACCACACTATGCTGTATGTCTAGAAAATCAGGACTTGTACAAATTCTGAAGCTGTAACGTATGATATATTAGCATTCCCACTGCTGACTTCGAAATCACAGTAAATCATACCAAACAAAAAAATAAATAAAAAACCCTTGGTTATGAAAAATTGAGTTTCCTCGACAAAAGTTTTACAACAAAATAAATTATTTGATGTTCACAATGGCTTTGGATGGTTAAAAGATTTTAAATAGGATCATTATTAACCAGTTGGTTGCTTTGTAGTAATTGACAGATAGTAGTATTATTAGTTAGAATGGGTGTCTAGCAAGATTATATCGGTGACAGGGGTCACAATATAGTTATAATATGACTGGACAATAATAGTTCAACTACGTCTGGTTTCTTGCAGGTCTAAAAAAATATATGCTTTTTTAAAAAGAAAATTTTAATGGCACATTTTGCCACATGCCAATTGGTTTCATGACTGACTTTTTGACTCTATTATCAAGATAAAAATCTCTGCTAACAAAGACCTACTAGTATTAGTAGCAGTAACAGCAGCAGCAGAAACAGCAACAGGAGGTAAACAAAAACAACAAAGCAGCTTATCTGTGATCATATAAACAGCAGCGGCAGCCGTAGAGGTCGGATGATATACCACCATAGTGTGGTGTTTATGCCCATATTACTTTTCAATACAATGAATGACTTGCCGATGACCTTGCCATGCACATTCACCAGTTAGTTGTTCTTTACATTTCCATAACTAAATCACAACTTAACCCTTTCACTGCTTGTATTGCCTCTCAAACCAAGTATGAGACAAATTCTACATGTTTTTATAAAAGATAGATCAGATCTCAGTGAACGGATATATATGACAAAAGCCTCTGAATTTCAGGCTTATGGCATAAGCCAGTGCACTGGAATCTGAATTATTCAGTCTAAGAAGGGATTAAGTCTAATTTTATAGATTTTGAAATCTGTTTGATCAGAAACTAACTCCAAAATGAAAGGAATTGGATGGAACTACAATATTACTAATACTAATCTATGCAGATCTCTAAAGACTTTTGACGCTTCAAGCATGTATCTATATCCCGTATAATTCCAAATAGAAACCTTTAGAAGTTCTTAGTCAAATCAAACCGAACATGCCTCTTCATTAAAAACATTAAATTCCATCTCTGTGTACAAACATGAACACACATATGACAAGTCACTTATCAAAACATTTAGCTGAACATATTTTTGATAGATAGTAGGCAACTTCGATTGGCTAGACTATACTATGTGGCTAGTGGGTCATGACATTTGCTTTCTATACTTATTTTACTCCCTCATCCATTAAAATTTCATACTCACACTTTTTCCAAAACAATTCCTTTGGCATGAGAAGATCCCATGAAAGGGTTAGCCTTCCATCTGGTCCCCAAGTGAGCTTTTTTGTAGTCTTTGTCATGCCACAATTGATCACGACGGTGAATTCTCAGCTTGCGAGCAGTACGCAATCCCATAGGCTTACCTGAGAAGTGGAATAGAAAATAAACGTTGCTCACAAGGCAATGCTCATAACTGTCAATATCTAGATTAGTCTCAGTAAAAGTGGTCTAAGACAATCCAAACTCCTAGGACCTACATTGGTCATCCTGTTAATCAACAAGATTCTTTGTAACAATCCACAAATTCTCGACATTCGATAAATCAATAGCACAATGCGGTAATGACGAAAATGCAAGTTCTGACACTTCTTCATTGACGTTTAGTCTGTAGACGTCTAGACATATATCTAGATACCTCTAGACCTAGACTAGACGTCTAGATAGTATCTTAAAATAAGGCAGGGTTGAGTCCGAAGACTTGAACTTTGAGGCATGGTAATACTGATATGAAGAAAACTCCGTTGAAAGTATTTAAATCAATGATAAGAAGATTCATTAGCACCATATTTGAAGGACTAGAAAGTATCAAATTATATTTTCTGATCAAAAAGTAAAAGCTTTCCACACGTGGAATATTTCACTCACCCATGTTTGCTGATTTTAGATAGAAAGGAAGTGAATGCGAACTCGCGTGGTGAATATCGAGAGTTGACGAGATTTTATTTTCAATTTCTCGAAAATAACCGGAGATGATCGTCACCTGACGATAATAACAAATAAAGTATCTCAATCAAAATTATTCCATTTATATATTGCATTGTAAATTTTTAATTATATTTATATTTTTTATCAAAATTATAAATCATTTAGAGACGTATTTCATCGTGTATTAGAGACCTTATGAATAACTTAGAGCAAACTTGCGGTTTACTACGAATAATTAAATACGATGAATGTGACATCGCCGAATACAGCCTGTTGTTTTATCTTGTGATTTCCGGTCCAGTGATCGATTTCAGACTATAGCTAATGAGTAATGAGATGAACAGTATAATTTGATGCCAAAAAGAGAAGAAATTGTACACTGTTTTAAACAATAACTGAAAATGAACTGCCTCTGTATTTTTGTATCTCTTCTTGGACTGGGGTTGGTGACTGCTTTGGACGAAGGCTCACCGGTTCTTTTATGGTCGCCTGAGAGGTAAGACTTACCGTAATATTGCCTTGTCAAATGTTATCTAGATGGTCTAACTTGACTTTGATTCTGCGAGACCCTGAGTTGAAGTGAGACTACACACTCCGCTCTGAAGGTTTTTATCAGAGAGTTTTATATATTTAGAGGCTCTCAAATGGTATTCTTCTTTTTCTTATATCTGTAGGTCCATGGTGGATTTGCCTGATGTTGGGAGTGTGGATTCTTTTGGAGCATCTGATTTCTATGACCAATATTTATCACCTTTAGTGCATGGTGGTCAAGAAAATGCTGTAATTTTCCTTCAGGACAAGGTATGTTTTTTTTTCTCTCTTTATTACAATTCTTTTGTGTATCTGTGTGGGAGATGTACTATATTATTATAATTATAATGTTCAGCACCCCTGAGACCTCGGTGAAAGTCACTATAAGGCGGTGGCTGCCTGTAGGATAACGTACTGGAAGACTATTCGTCTATTCATATGGCAGTGTTGTAAGACCGTACCGTAAGACTATTATGTATTGGTCTATTCATACAGCAGTGTTGTACGCCCATACAGCAAAACTATTTGTTCCTGACTATCTAGTCATCTGCATATTGTCATTTTCGAATCTTAAAAATTAAAATGCATTAAAAAAATTCTTGTTTTCAGTGTCTCTCAGGAAGTTGGTCATGGTATCTTACGACGTCCAAACAGTTACCCTACTTTGCAAGGATCTATAACTCTTAATGATAAATTGAACCCTGACTGGGTTGAATCACACCTATATAGTTATATCCTTGTAAATACAGATAGATATTTGTTTTGTTGATAAGGCGCTTTTAACTGCTATCGTCATGTAATGAGCCCAGAGTCTAGATAAAAGATAGTTAAAAGAACAACCCAGACTATTTCACTGTCACTGCCAGTCAGAGATATGGGTATGGTTAATAATAGGAAAACTTGATAAAGGTGACGATGATGGATACCAGTACCACCCACATCATGCATGTACTATTATGGTCTATGGAAACCCAGGATATCCTCGTCTCGGTTGCCATCATTACTGAACTTCTCAGTTCTCTACTGGTCTGATGCAGTGAATAGACTATTGTATGCTGTATGCGTTGGGTCATGTGATAATCCTATTTCCCGCCATACGGTACTAGACCAAAATTCTTCTGGTATGGTACCGTACGGGCAGCCACTTCGTATAAATAAACTTTTTGTTATTATTATTATTGATATATATATTTAAGAAATTTGAGTATTTGATCAGGAGTATCATATGGGTAAACTTGACTCTAGATAACTTTCTCCTTAAATTTTTTTGTAGCTGTCTGTGGATGACTTTACCAAGTATGCTGATGTATTCTCCTCTGAGAGCCATGGGGGAGCCTTCAAGAATGTCAAGGTTTGTACTACTTGTCAAATTTTCTGTAAAGGATAGACATTAAAGCTTTTATTTGCTATTTACAGGCTATTTTTTCTTTCCATCTTGTGTCCATATACAATTATCTCCATCACAAGCTATTATTGATTGCAGATATGTGAAGATACAGTCTACAGACCTCTGCCAGAGCCGCCCTGTCTCCCTCTCACTTGTTTGTTAGCATTCTCTGCTATGACTGTCTGGATCTCCCTCATTTGTAATTATTTCTGAGTGATTCTACCAAAATATCATACAACCCTTTCTAAGAGCTCCAGGCACTTATATTTCTATGTTAATGTTACCCTTGCCTGTCATGATTATCAAGTCACATCATATATCATTGTATGTTGTATCTATGCAGCGTCTGATGGATGACCACTTCTCACTGGAGCTTCCCAGCGTCGATACCCCACATGTTGCACTTGACAAGGTTGTCAACAATTTTGAAGGTCATGTTCACACTGTGGATGGGCTTTCCCAGTTGGAAACTCTTCAACTTGGAAGGGAAGGAGAGAAGTTTCTCCTAATTGTCAACTTGCAACCTATTCTGGGAGCTCGTGATGAAGAGGAAGTCATATCAAATAATGGTACTTGTGATTTTTTTGTGGATGGGTGTGGGATGGGTGTATATAGTCGAAAATACTCTTGTTATCTTTAATCTTAATAAGATTCACCAAAAATGTGTGAACATTTATGTGGAAATTATAGAGTATCTTGTTGGTGATTATACATAGATTTGTGTAACATTGAGAATAGCTTTGCATAAAAGTGAATATTAATCTTAAACACTAAGAGTGTTTACAAGCAAGTGAATAGAATCTGAATACTCTATACTTTTATTCTCCTTATTTATATTTCATAAGGACTGATATGTCAGGAAAATTCTGTCTACAATGTGCAGCCTTTGATATGAGGGTTGCAAAGTGTTTGGAAATCAATGAGATTGTGATGTTTTTTATGCTTTGAAACAATTTCTCACTGTCTAGATGCCATAGTCGGGAACATTGCCAAACATTTGAAATCAAAGGGGATCAAGTACTGTGCTGTCTTTACAGGGAAATCTGCTCAACCCAATCATATAAATGTAAGTTTTCAATCATTCAATCAAGTCTAAATATATTTTATTACATTCCAACCTTGTTATACTGCTAAGTCTGTGGAAAGCATAAAGTTAGCGCTACAGTGAGATTGGCAGTACAACGAAAATACCTTGCATGGTGGGGTAGGGTGATACATATAGAAAGATGAAGGGAGTGTATTCAAGTATAGAGTGACCCACCTGCAAAAGGTTCAAAGTGGTTTATCTAGTTAGGTTAGTATGGTAGTGACAAAATTTTGGGGCGGCGGTATAACAATAATTAATTACACTGTGCAAGTCATGAATGTTACAGAAATATTGTTGGCGGATGATGGTATAATGAAGTTTATAGTGCTTTTATATAGTGGCCAATCTGTTCCACAGCCAAAAGCTGGTGGTAAGCGAGAATATGACATTGAAATAACGGGTGGAGAACAAGGTTTGAGTGTATGCCCAATTCTTCTTGTGTGACTTAAATTGTTAAATTCTTGTTAGTATCCCATTGGTTTCTTTAAATTTGCTATCTAATATAAAACCCAAGACCCTGAATATTTTGCATGAAGAAATGGGTTTATTATGAATCTAAGATGGTTGAGTGTATTGTACAATTCAAATTTCTAATCTTTTCCCTAGACAATGTTTTTAATCAGTTCTACTATTTATATTATTTTCCTCGTTAATAGCAGTCTTCAGGCAGTAATGAGATATCACTGATTATTTATGTCAAATTTATGGAGAAGCTAATGAGCAATCAGCAATTTTACAACCAACATCCTCCCAAGTTTCTCTCTGAATAATGTAGTTTTTTTTCTTGTTTTAAGTACAATAATTGTAAATGTTATGGAAGTTAATTTGGTGGGGCATGTTCCCCTAAGCCTTAAAGGCTTCAGTACTTGCATCATGTAATAACTGTCTTTTCTGTCCTTTCACTCGCTGCCAAGGCGGAAGAGGCAGAGGGCAATGACAGTGGCAGTCAGAGGCACCTGATGGCTGCTGAAACTGTGGATTCTGGCAGCAACAATAACTGCTCCTTCATGAACGTCTCCAAGCATGGCATTTACGTTTTCCTATGCAGCGTGGACATCTGCGTCAAGGAAAAATCTGACCCTAAGGTCTGTGCCATCAAACTCTCCGTCGACGCCACTGTGGACGATGCTATGTTCTCTACCAAGAAAGATAACAACACTGCTGAGTAAGTCTGTTATCCTGAAGGTGTTACGTTGAGCATGTTCTTTTACTGTGTGCAGGGTTGCTACTCTCTCTGACAAGGGGCTTGTGGTTGTAGGTTTTGGACGGTTTAGCCTGGTGTTGACATACCCGGAGGCCTTGCTTCCACAGATGGAAAAAGATATTTTTTTAAATTTTTGCCATGTGATGCCGTCGTGTGTTGCAAGGTTGCCAAGGGTCACGCATGTTATATGTCGTATTCTCAATCCCGCAAATTTGTTGCCTGTTCTTCTGTCACTACCTCATATGCGTAAAGCCCCAATAAACGTCCCAGTTATGCATGTTGGCTTTCTTTTACTATCAGAAGTCTTCTCCCACTGCCTTTCATAAACCTTTCCCCTTTCTAGTGTCCTGCTATCCTTTAGTCATCGCATTAAGTTTATTTTGGGTGAGGAGACATCTAGTCATCTAGGGTCCAGCATGAGTTATCAAAGTAGCTAAAGCTGTATGTGGTAGGAACAGCTCATTTGCATAAACATTACCACCGGTATATGTTAAAGCGTTTAGGGTACCAGTAGTAATAAGAGAGATTTTTTTTAATGATACCTACAAACCTCTAGAGACTGTGTGGGCCGGGTTACAGCCCACTTTTCTATGATTTTGAATAGGGGCCCACTTTTGGCCCCTCTTGCTGACATTCAGTGATGATAATCTTCAGCCAATTGGTGGAATTTCGCCATTTTTGTCTGCAGCCAGTTTTTTTTTCTCTTTTTTTTTTGCCACAAACACAATTTTGGTCGGCTGAAAAAAAATAACTTTCTCTCTTCTTTTTCCAATCAACTGACTGACTCGGCTGGACTGAATATTTTTGTCAGTCAGTGCGCATTTCACCGAGGCCGGTTACAGATTGCATAAACTATGTCTCTCTCTCTCTTTCTCAATCTTATCTGTCTACCACACAACCACAAAACCTTCTCTCTCCTCGTGTCCCTTGTCCCTTCCCATAGCCTTCTACTTCTATCTTGTCTGTCATTAACCCCTGACCCTTACCAATCAGCCCATTTGGTTCTCCTTAACTCTTCACACCCCCTCCCATCGTACATCTCTTAAATTGACCTTCATATTAAGATCTGAAAAAAATAAAAATTCATTTTTGTCTGATCAATTTCATATTGATGTTGGCTGCTTGGTAATACTGCACACGAAATGTCAGCTACATTTTAAAAGTTTGTGACCCACTCTTGAATAATGAAATGCTTTTGTCCCTCCGCATCTTTTTCCAATCTTTCTCCATCATGCATAAGGTAGGCTAATTTTAGCTTTACAAAAATTACTCTTGGCCTTGGCAGATCATTTATGGTGTACAACAAGAATAATAGCAACAGAAAATAGATTTTAACCTATGAATAAATCTGTTTGTATGCCGTCATCATTGTTAGGTACATGTATTTGATATTTATGTACATAAAACTGCATTTGTAGTAATGAAGTAAAAAACAACTTGCACTGAAAGCCACAATCCGAACCATAAATGGAATATGAACAGTCAGTTCTGTAAAAATATTCCATCTGTCTACAATGAAACAAATGCCTCCAATATCAGGGTGAATTGAATAGACGTCACTATGGTGGAGTTGATATTCCTTTCAGGGAAAAAAAACTTGGAATTTCATGGTCTTCATTATGAACTTTGTGAATGCCTGTACAAGATAACTTACTCAAAAGCAAAAGAAGGATTACAATGGCATTGAATATATTTTACCATTTCTAGTTTTTCATTCACTTGTGACAAAAACTGATGTTACTCATTCGAGTTGATAACATGTTTAAAGAAAGTCAGGAAAAAAAGCAGGTGAAGAGAAAAGTTTTTTTGTTTGTAAATTTTATGGCTTTCTGTGCATTTTATTCCTCAGATTGATCCTGACGTATAAAGGAGTTAAAGATAGTGACACAAAGAAGGGTGCAGAATATGATGTGAAAATCACGTAAGGGTTTATTTCATGTGCTTTAGAGTGATAGACTCACTACTATATCCTGGTGTTTACTGGAGTAGCAGGTGTGGTTATTTTCTTTTCTTACTTTGTTGTTTACATAAATTTATCAAGATTGTTTGTGAGTGTAAAGAAGGGAGTCAAATGGATGGGTTTTTTTTTTCTATAACGTTGTTGACTAATCCCTTCGTCTGCCAGCAGTTAACTCTATATTAAAACCCCTCTGACTGATAAGAAGCTAATCAGATTGATGTCTTTTTTTCTATAATAAAACACCTTTGAGTGATAGGAAGTGAGTTGGATTGATAATGATATCTTTTTTCTATCCTTGCCTGTAGGATGAATGTGGTTCTGAAGAGGGACCGTTGGGAGATAAAGCGGAACACTCTGGATCTGAACGAGACATCTGGCAGTGCAGGTGTTAACAAAACCCTCATCACCAACGCCACCGTGTTCAACCGCGATGTGGACACTGTCATCCCTCGCCTCTTCTCCTTCCATTGCTCCAAACTGAGGCTGCAGCTGGAGACAGTTAGAGACACCACCTACAAGGACTATGCTGGCACCTCTGTCTCCCTTAAAGGCTTTCAGGTACTGTAGATGACTGTTACTGTGCTGGGGTAATCATAATGGGGAAGGGTGGTCAAGGGGGCGGGTATGTCTGCTGCCTGATAGAGCAAACATGACTGCTTGACGGACTGTTTGACAGTGCTATTCTATTAGATAGTCTTCCTTGAATCGGAGGAAATCTTCCTTTTAGGGACCAGCATCTAGGATATGTGAATACTATTTATTTAAAGCTTTATTACTGTATGGGGGTAAATGCTTCTAAAATTGGGGTCAAATGAAATGGATAAACATTTTCCTCCTCTTTGTAGCCATCTGCACTGGGACTGAAACACTCTAGCTATACTGTCAAAGTGCCTATTCCCACAGTAGCTGGTATGACACTGACACACTTTCACGCTACTGATGGTAGTCTATATAAATTCAGGAACCTAACAAATAGTCCCAACCTGAGCAAAGCTGTTGTTTTTAAGGGAAGCAACATGATAAAGTGAAATGGGAGTATTGGCTTCATCCTTTTATGTACTGCACTGTACTGTTGTTACTGAACTCATTTTGTTTCATATGGGAAGTATGTACTTGAGCTTATTTACTTCTGGTTCAGTGCAAAGACCACTTTTTAAATTTTTAGGTAATGACTGAATAAATAAATAGTTACACATTTTGCCCATCGTTCCTTTACCTTGCAATGGGGTTAGCATATCTGTGTCAAACGAGTTTTGGCACTGATCAATCATTAACTCTAAGTGAGCATTGACAAGTGTTAATCTATCATCTGAATGGTTGTTTACCTCTTGTCTACCTCTCGCCCTTCCCCCCTCCCCTGTTCCCTCCAGTTCCAAGTGTTTGACTTCAAGGGCAATTTCCTCAATGCCCAGGACTGCGTCGGGTTCTTCACGGCTGGTATCTGGATGGGCATAGTGCCGGGCCTGCTGCTGGTGGCCATCATGGTGTATGGGACACTCATGGTGCTCTCCCTGTCGGTCATGGACAAGTTTGACGACCCAAAGGGCAAGACCATCACTGTCAATGTGGGAGAGTCTTAAACGACTTGCATACATTCATAGATGGTTGGATGGATATTGTATTCGTATTAGGTATTCAGTGATCATAATCTTCCGTGGAAATTAGCGATTTTAACCTCCCACAATATTTTCCTCCTTTATTATAAATATATAAATAAAAATATCTTTTTATAATTATTGTCACAACTGCTAATGGGGGATGACATTGACATCTGTCCAAAAAATGTCCATCATTTTTTTTCACATTTCCTCATTGTGATCACTGTATATTCTGTAGTGGTTTTCGTCTAAGTGACTTTTTCTGTCTGATTTTTACAGATTACTCTTTTGATTTCAGTCATGTATGTATGTCAGTGCATGACCAGTTCATCTATGATATTGGCTGCAAATTTGAGAAACAAGTTAGAGATTTTAAGATTGATAGTATGAAAATTCATGTAAATATTTTGGACATTGAATGTTGATGAGTTAAAAACAGGATTTACCCTTTAGTTCATTGGTGTGCCAGAATTTTCCAGCTCTGTCTATAAAAAGAAAGATGTGCTTGTAGCCATTAAGTACAATATAGGATTGTTAAAATCTTCAGCTGCACATCTTGTTAGATTTTAGTGGGCCGCAGTGAGAAGAGAAATCTATGAAATGCAAAGTAGCTGGTGGCTGTGGGCAGCCAGGTTTAGACTTGATCAATGTTGGTTGGCCATGGTGGGGCAGGCTGGGAGTGAATAAGTTAAAATTTGTCAGGGTTTGGGTTTTCTATTTTTTTCTTTTTTCAATTATCTGTACCTTTGTTATGCAGGTGTGTGAATCATCAGGAGTGCGATACATAATACTGGCTGACAGTTTGATCAACTAAAAAATGCTTGTGCTGATTTCTATTGTTGCTTTCGTACTTGTGTATGACCATTCTTAAATGAGATGTCTGTATAATACTGTATCGCAACATTCCCAGATCATAGATTTAGAATACTTCACATAATTGGTTCTTTGTATAATCAGATGAGATTGTCTGTGGTTTTCATGTTTTTAGGGTCTAGGTTTGTTAAGTTTTAAAAGATGTCCATTGTGTTCTTTTTGTGTAACAATTGTGTATTAAAAATGTGGTTAGTGCACAACCAAAAAAAACAACCCATTGCGTTTTTTGTTTCTATTCAACTATCTAGGTCTGTTGTAGTTTGATCATTTATCTTGATTATTTTATCTGTTTTCAGTTCAGTGTCTGCACTCTTTTTAAGTATGCACTTATGAAGACATTAGGAAAACATTAGAAAACTACTGGCAGATAGAGCCAGATCTTATAACTTATACTTATATATTTATACAACAGTGGAGCTCGGATATAGCGAGTCTCCATTCCAATCAAGCCAAATTCTCGTTATACCCAATCTCCAAGGGAAATAAATATTTTTTCACATAAATTAAAGTTAATGTTTATTTCCCTTGTTTTGTGTGGACGTGGAAATACAGCCTTTGACGAAGCGAATTAAAAACAAAATTATTCTTTTTAATTTATAATTCAACAATTGAAAAATATGAAAATTGGGGTTATGCATGACTATTGTAATTGAAACTGAAATAGTAGTGACATGGACAAAGAACGAATAAACCTATCAAATGGATGGGTCTCTTGCTTCGTTAATAAACCAGGGAATATGCCCAAGGCGAACAGAGTGAGCATAAAGTATCTTGTCTTTATATACTTGTTTCTGTAGTGTCAAGCAGACAACAATGGTTACCTTTCTCTGGATAGAATGCTGGTCTATCGCAGATTATTTCTTCAACCCCATAAGTGGGTTGGTTCCCAAGGATTGAATATTTGGCAGCGTAACCAGCAGAAGTATGACTATGACTATGACCAAAATATAACTCTCAATAAACTAAAAAACTGCAGAAGTATGACTATGGCCATGACCATAATATAACTCTCAATAAACTAAAAAACTGCAGAAGTATGACTATGGCTATGACCATAATATAACTCTCAATAAACTAAAAAACTGCAGAAGTATGACTATGGCTATGACCAAAATATAACTCTCAATAAACTAAAAAACTGCAGAAGTATGACTATGGCTATGACCAAAATATAACTCTCAATAAACTAAAACACTGCAGAAGTATGACTATGGCTATGACCAAAATATAACTCTCAATAAACTAAAAAACTGCAGAAGTATGACTATGACTATGACCATAATATAACTCTCAATAAACTAAAACACTGCAGAAGTATGTCTATGACTATGACCATAATATAACTCTCAATAAACTAAAACACTGCAGAAGTAGACTCCACTTCCACACACTGTGGTTCATTAAGTTATTAACAGCAAACAATCTGTGCACTATTCATTCAATGTCTAGTATCATCAGTATGTACTGTGACTGATAGTTCGAGTGGGCCCTTTGTTTATGTCTGAGTCTGAGTGGCAGTGGCAGCAAGATTAATTAACATTAAACAAGAGAGCTTTATCTTTGATTTGAGTATTATGAGATAGACAGCAACAAAAAAGTAGCCATCATCCCCCAAGCCCCAGGTCTTCTTAGCCTAGATTCATAAAAAGTAAGTAGACTTGGTCACTTGCTGTCAAACTAGATGAACTGACTTTTTGTACAGGGTGATAAAAAATCATATATTGTTTGTTGAGTTATATTGTTTGCATGTTTGTTGAGAGTTTTAGGGCACTTGCAACTGCTATGGTCATATAAAATAAGCGCCCAGGGGTAAGTAAGATGATAGGCTAGGCAAGTTAAAAGAATAGCCAGACTTTGACCCTGCCAGTGACGTTTCACAGAGAGATGATTTGCAGGAAAAAAATATCATCTCTCAAAAAAGGTGACAAAGAGATGATTTACCGGGGGAAAAAAACATCATCTCATCATATAATCACAAAGCAGGACACACAAACAGATAATGGCCACCGCCCAAATCATGTACATGTACTATTGTGGTCCAGGGAGACCCAGGATATTCTACTGCCCTTTGTGTACAAAAGTACTCAGTCCTTCTAGGTAGCAAGTGACCCTGTAGTAAGATACCATAGTGCAAAAACATGGGGGATGACCATAAGTCTGTTAGGGCGACAGGCAGGACCAAGACTGAGCTAACATATACAAGCCAGCTGTGTGTGTGTGTGTGCTTGCTAGGGAGCACTGGAGAGAGGGCTGAAAAAAGTAAGTTGACAGGTGAAGCCAAAAGAGAAGACATAGAGAAAGCGACCACCAGAGGCGCTCGCAAAAATGTCTTTATCAAAGATCAGCAACAAACACATTGTAAGTGTGAGTTGCTTGAGATCTTGATAAAATCTTTATATAGCTCCTATTGCTTAAATGACTGCCAATAATAAAAGCATGAGTTCGCAGGAGCGAGCTAGAAATAGTAAGATGATAGATAAAGCCAAAAGAGAAGAAACAGAAGAGGCACCCACAATGTTGGATGAATAGTTAGCTACGTATCTAAATCTCTTGTAGGAAAGAAAGTTGGAATGAATATTTTGCTAGTAGGTGTGCACATGCTTTATTTTTTATTTATAACAAATACGCATGTACTGTACGAATAATTACATGTACATTATCACACAAATTAATCTTTCAAAAGTCATACAGTGGAACCCCTGGATAGCGACACCTCTGAAAAATGACAACCCCTGGATGTGACCTCTTGACCCCAGGGCCCAATTTTATTTTTGGTTATAGTTATAGTTATATATTATTATTATGACATTGACAAAATGTTTTTTTGTCCCAGGTGATAACGTTATCCAGGGGTTCCACTGTATATTTTGATATTGCGCAAACCATGCAATAAAGCTTAGCAAAAGGATAACATTCATCACAACAACATAACCCCTGCGTACTTCACTATAATAATCAATAGTAGTATAAGTATGATAATACAAGACAAGCATATTACTATTACATATTACATAGCCTGCTGTATTGGGGGCACAATAGCTCAGTTGGTAGAGCATCAGACTGCTGTGCTGAAGGTCCTGGGTTCAATCCACTTCAGAGGCAGATTTTTTTCCGGGACCAGAAAACCCCACTGTCGACCCAGCAGTAAAATGGGTACCAGCAGTGTCTTTGTCCTGCAAACAAATTGTAACACGCCTAACAACAGGCGCTTGTCTTGTCCTATGTGTTTCAATGATTGCTGTTGGCCGGGGAAAGTAAAAAGTGTGAAGCACAATGAGCACAATTTGTGGATATCAGCGATTTATAAGCCTCCACTTTAACATTGCAGTAGGCGCATGATGACATCACAATCTCGACATGATGAGGTTTGCAGTCTGCCACCAGCAGCTACCGATGATGAACACACACTTTTTGACTTTCTTCCCTCTGAATGACACCGTCACACAATTCTGTCCTGTTTGTATGTACAATGCTGAAATTGTTGTGAGTATTTTGACTTAAGGCTATATATAAGAGCCAAAAGAGAAGAAACAGAAGGAAGCAACCACCAGAGGCGCCCGCAAAATGTCTTTTATTTTTATGAAAGATCAGCAACATACACATTGTAGTGTTAGTTGCTTTGGTTTGTTTTGTTTATTGAAAGTTTCAGGGCGCTTGCAACTGCTATGGTCATATAATATAAGCACCCAGAGGTAAGCAAGAGTAAGATGATAGGCTAGTTAAAAGAATAGCCAGACTTTGAGTTGCTTGAGATCTAGATAAAAATTTTATTATGTCGCTCCTCTGGCTTACACGACTGCCAATAAGGACAAAATGGGTTTGCAGGAGCAATACAGCCAGACTAGGACCCTGGATCTTTCAAAGAGAAATGTCTGACAAGTTAACTTCATAAAAAAGGGAAAAAATACAATATATTATCAAAAAAGTTTGTTCGTTTGTTGGGAGTTTTAGGGCCCTTGCAACTGCTATGGTCATATAAGCGCCAAGGGGTAAGTAAGATGATAGGCTAGTTAACAGAACTGCCAGACTTTGACCCTGCCAGGGACTTACTTGACTGTTTGTGTAATACATTTGATGCTTTCTCTCTACTTATTACAAGAATCAAAAGGAACGTGAAAAAATGTAGACCTCCATCTATTTATAAATAAATCAGGAGAGTGCAAAAAAAGTTATTTGGTTCATGTGGATGAAAAAAATAAGAACACAATAACAAGTTAATAAATTTTCAGAAAACAGTGCACAATACGAGAAAAAAAATTGTTACAGAGAATTGCACAAAAACAATAATTATTGCTTCCACACCATAGCTCAGTAGTTCAGTATGTAAAAGTTGAAAACAAATGTAAATGATATAAATAAATTCATTTTGATGCAGATATAAAAGTAAAAACTATTTACATCTACAACCTTGTATGAAGATGAAAATGTAAATGAAATTTAAACAAAAACAAACAAAAAAAAAGCAATAAAATGTAGGAAAAAAAAAACAGAGTTAAGTTTTTCTTTAAATCTATAAAACTAAAAGGCAAATGAATTAGCAAGAGTCAAGAACAGGGAGGCTGACTTGTTTACGGGCAAATGTGTCAGCAAATGGTGGTCAGGCAGATTAAACATTTCTCATCACGTAGCCATGCCTCAAAATATGAAAATAATTCCTTGAACTATAGGTTCAACAATACAAGAGGGTGATGAACAATGTACAACAAGTACAAGTAAAACAAACCGATAGATTACAAACAACACCAAAAAAACAACGTTTTGACTTAACAAGAATGAGAATTTCTACTCTACAGTCGTACTTATATTCCTCTTCCTTTTAGTTCTAGAACGGAGACATTTGAACAAGGAATACATGGAACTAAGAAAATGAACCACAGGGAAGCATCAGGGGGTGGGAATGAAAAGGGGAGGGGAGAGGTGGAGGAGTGACATTTATCAGTGTGTTATGCTATACAATACATGACAACCTTTGCACTTTATGGGGTAGACAATTTGTGTGTTGCAAACATTATGAAAATTGCTAAACCACTTCAATAAAGAAGGATTTTTTCCCTTCCTCCTTCTAACAACAGCATACGACTAGCACTTGTATCTACATCATAAATCTAATTTTTACTTATCATCAATCAACATAATTGTTACTGTTTCATTCACTATAATATATATATATTATATATATTTGTCTTTTGTTTATTTATTATAATAATTACATATACCACATAGTGTGGCAGGGGACCAAAAAAGTAAAAGTAAGTCCTTTAGAGAGCCTCGTGGCTGATGGACCCAGAACTTATCCCGGTTTTTGTAGCATGAAGCAGACAAATGACAATGGTTGCCACCCTCTGGATAGGACGCTGGTCTATCGCAGATTACTTTCCCCAACCCAAATTGTGGATTGGTACTCATTTTACACCTGGGTG
The DNA here is from genome assembly GCA_031471865.1 of Melibe leonina. Classification (NCBI taxonomy): domain Eukaryota; kingdom Metazoa; phylum Mollusca; class Gastropoda; order Nudibranchia; family Dendronotidae; genus Melibe; species Melibe leonina. Next base: position 18,382 of record JAUEKZ010221069.1, read on the forward strand.
GGGTGAGGCAATTGGAGTAAATTTTCTTGCCCAAGGAAAAACCGAAGTGCCCCTGATAGAAATCTTAGGCCACCGCGCCTCCGACAGGGGACCAGGTCTAGTTTAAAGTTGTTAGCAATAAACTTAGTGATATATGATATAAGCCTCATACATTTTTTCCAACTATTTGTTTTCACTCTAGCAAATCTATTTAAAGTTAAAGAAAAATAAAATAAGATGCTCTTCCTGTGTTCTAAATAGAGATAATAATTTTTTTAAAACCTATAAAATTAAGTAGACGTGGTAAAGATATTTGGTTGGCTATGTATAGTATAAGTAGTATTCATGTACTGGGAACAACAAATGGCAAACTGGATGGCTTTGATTTGACTTAGAACAGACAACAACCTAATTGTTTTCTGGTGTGGACCCAAAACGAATGACGAATTGATTTGTAAAGAATCAAAAGTAGACAGCAAAAGCTGCCTTGAAACACACCAAAGATACAAAATATGTTAGGATTAATGTTTAAAACAAACTTTCTGTGAAAAAAAAATCAATCATTTCATTAACATTGTATGTAAGTAAAAAACCTAAGCATGGTAGAGATGGGAAAATACATTTCATTAAGTACATATATATCCATAAATAACATAATCTAGTTGATCACATCAGTACGGTAATAAATATTTTCCCTAACCACATATCTGACAGTAGGACACAACAGATTTTGATGCTTTTATTGAGCAACGAGTCTCCCACACTGTGGTTAGAGTTGACTAAAACAAATACACAGCACACATTCCTTTTGGCAGCTCACGGTCAGGCACAGGCATGGATTGAAATAATGATGAGGAAAAGCTGTAACTGCTAGCATTATTGATGATGCCATGGGGGTGGGGAAGAGAGGACTGTTTCGCATGTTGTGACATACAGTAATAGTCACAGACGCAATAATGAAATGTTTCAAGATAATAGGAATGGAGAAAGGTGGAGGAAAAGTAGAGAAAGATCCATTAAATACCGGGGGAAAAAACAAAGAAATAAAGAAAAAAAAGGGGGGGGGGGAAAGGTTAGCAGAGCAAATGTTTACTAGAAAATTACAAGACAAATGCTTAGCTTCATATAATCATTTATAATATTGATGTATGGTAATGGTAGCTGCCACGGCAGACTGTTGTGCCAACACAAAGAGGATCTGTTGTATTATTTATGAATCATTATAATCACATTATCAGAAGATCCAAGAAGAAGTCGAAAATGGCAAAAGAATGAAAATTGCGATTGGCATAAAGAGAAAAAAGTCTGAACTATTGGCAGTTGCTACCAACTAAAAAAAAAGAAAGGAGATTAACCAATTTGCGTTGCGTAACACAATTTAAAAATGATTTCAACTGCCGCTGGTATGCGTAAACCTCACCATAGGACACAAAAACATGTAGGGGAGTTTGCATTTCAAAAGAGGATTAAAAAGTATATCAATTAAAACAATTGACCACCAATGCTATAAAATATTATAAATGTTCTCACCGAATTCCTTGTTTTGAACGAAAAATTTTCATAAAACAAAAGTTAAAATATTAAACAAAACAATAAAAAAAGACGATAACTGCTGCACATTATCAAAAACAAGTTGGAGCAGAGGTTTTTACTGGAATAAATGAATGTTTCTTTAGAAATAGATTTTTTGGCGGTATAGATGGTTCTTCTCAATGCTGAACTTGAGGAGACTTAGGAAGAAGTGAAAGCTGATCCTTCTGAAGTCACAGAAAAGATGGGCATACTGAGTGCCCTAACCTCCCTGCCTTGCCCCTGGCTGTCCTCGTTGTTCTGCATCTCAATGTCTTCAGCCTCACTGGAAATAGGCAGGATTTTACTGGGCGGCCGCATTTTGAAGGAAGAGAATTTGGGTGTCCATTTGGACACCCATTTGCCAAGAGTCTCTGGGGCAGGATGCTCATCTAGCACTTTTTTCACACACGACCTCATGATGTATGGAAGGTCTTCCACCCTTGGCTCACGGGACATGGCGTCTCGGAACAAGGAGATGATGGCGGTACACTCTGGGCCAGCCACCTTGTAGCACAGCTCCTCCAACTCCAGCCGTTCCATCTGGGGAATCTCAAAGCCTTTGGGGCACGAAGACTCTGCGAGCCAGCTGTAGTCCACACCTATATGAACAGCATATGATATAAACATTAAGAAGCAGTATTGGTAATACGAATAACCCCTCACATGTAATGTGGTAAATAGTCATTATATAAAATACAACTCATTACGCAGGTGAATCATGATTATAACTCTTCAGGGATTTTTTTACCACTCAAACGTTTGATAGATAAGCACATAAGTATTGAAGTCAAGGTTTTCACACAAATAATAAAATATGAAAAGACTTTAATGAAATGCAGTATAAAAAATTTCAAACCTATATCGTCGAGAGCAAATTCAAATAGTCATTTCGTGATTGAAGCATAAGAGTATAGAAAACCCAAACTCATTCAAATGACTATGATTATCTTTCTTTGAAAACAGTAAAATCTGACTCTGTACGAAGTAATCTAAATATAATTCATTACCAGACTGTAAGCGTCGATTTTCTATTTCCTGGTCCCGTTTGAATCGCTCCAGCTCCTTGATATGGAAATCAACCTCAGATAATAGAGTGTCACATGCTACCAAGTGTTCGTCTCGTTCAGGGGGTTTGTAGTCACTTGACCCCTGACCACGACCAAAGATTTTTTTGAATGACATCATTGAGATCCAATTGAAACCATGGTTAGTTTTTCATGTATCATCTGGTGAGAGAGTTGCAGCACTGCTACATGACATACATATCACTCAGAACAGGTAGGCCTATTTGTTAGATAGAAAAAATAATTCATCAATGCTTCCTCAAAGAAATCTGGGGAAAATTTAGATACCAGTCAGTACATAGTTCAAAGGATTAGATAAATAACGACTGAGATTGCTCAAACAAGCCAACAACAATACATGGTCTGAAACTGATGAATGAGTGATATTTTCGTCAATGACCAGTGAGATGAAACCCAAAAAACTCTACTGAAAGAGCTATGACTGTGACTCACATTGGGCATTCAGATATATGGTCTTATGACTTGCCCAAAAAACTGTCTAATGACAGCTCTTCAAATGCCGAAAATTGAAAGCTAGGTTGGACGTCTCAAGAGAGTAAAACCCTCGATACTGTTAACAAAAGAGATATCTAGATAGACCTCTATACCTCAACATGGAAACACAAAACTACTATTAGGAAAGCTGATTATATACATATATTTCGACAAAAATTCGAGAACATCAACGGTTTAATTCAATGAGGTCTTTTGTGTCTAGATACCTCCAAATGTCTGTCAGTTGTCTGCTGGCTTTTCAACATTTTTCTGATCACTTCTCTACTTCTCTTGTCGTGAAGCCAGGAGAACCGGAAGTACAAACAAATAACTCGCATTCACGTAACAACGGCGAGTTGCGAAATTCTTTACAACTTTGTCACCCAATCACTTGAGTGAATGACGAAAGGTAAAGTGCATTTCTATAGCGCTTTATTTCAAAACCTTAACAGGTGTTTATTTACATGTATTTATTTTCCTGGCCTACAGCGAACTTTAAAACACATATGAGAAAACAAGCTCATGTTATGCGTGTTACAATTTTGTCTGTATAGAGGGCGGAGGGTCAGGTGCAAGGTATCCATTATAAATGCTGAGTCGACAGTGGGGTATTCCAGTTCCACCAAAAAAGAGAGGGGGGGAGTGTGTGTGTGTGTGTGTGTGTGTGAGAGAGAGAGAGAGAGAGAGAGAGAGAGAGAGAGAGAGAGAGAGAGAGAG
>JAUEKZ010221180.1:8820-20808 GCA_031471865.1 Melibe leonina
GGCTGCAGATTCTGAACAGTTTTCTACTGACTTATCCTTCTTTGTTCAGCAAACAAAATCTGTGCCACATTTTAAAAAATCTGGCATCCATGTTGGCTGGATGTACACAGTAAGTCCTGTGCAATGCGCAAAAAAAATAATTTCCAAAGAATCATGGGAGAAATTTATGGATGCCTAATAATGATTATTTGAAACTTTTTATACATATACAAGAAAACAATTTTTCATACCAATATAAACAATTGTTAAGGAAATAATTTTTCATTCGAATACAAACAATTGTTATATATATCAAAGAATGTTCATTCCTTCCCTGAAAAGAAAAGTTTCACGTGGTTTTGTTCTGATGACCAGAAACAAAAAACAGATGTTTACCCTTGTTGATTTTTTGTTTTTCCCTTAAAGGCTTCACTTACGCAAGTATGTGTTAGATACGTTGACATCATTGTGCCAAGTTTTCAAGTGCCATGGCAAAGTCTTGTTGCAAGAATCTCTTAAAGACTGGCAAAATGTGTGGACAACTGCACTGAGGTGAAAATCATCTTATTTTTTTTTTCTAAAGTTGGTAGCTGTTTTATGAATTAAGCTTTTAAAAGATGGTCATGTCTCTTTATTGCTCACTGTCTATAATTATCTACTGACTGGATGAAAAGCAGAATGATAAATGTGAGTTTCAATTAATGACGAACATCTAGCATGTAAACATAGTGAGAGCTAAAAAAAATACCCAAGAATCTATGTCTTCCTTTAATATTTATATAGTTAATGGGTTTACGTGTGTGGTCATTTATCAATATTTGTGATTATCTCTAATACATGTGTGAACAGTTTGATTAACATTGATGTGTAAGCAAATGAAAAATTGCCACTATTTGAGGGCAATCAAGATTTATTATCATTATTATTTGTTTTGTAGCCTTGCCACACTCTGTCATTTTAAGTGTGATGAGAATTGATGATCAGTTACTGTATACATTCAGCTGTTTCTGATATTAATTAAATCTTCATATTTTTCTTTTCTAAACTGTTATTAGCTCAAGTCAGGCAAAACTTGAAGGGTGCCAGGAAAACTGTTTTTTGACCATGTCTGCCATTCTCAAGTCAAAAATGTTGCATCCTGGGAAGGAAATCTGGAATGTGTTTCTGCCTGATTACTGCCAGCCGTCGTCTGCTTCACTGGCTTTGCTGTCGTCCCTTCTCAAATGTCAAAATCTTCCAGAGGATTACTTTCCTAATATCTTAGGTCTCACCAAAGACTCAAATCCGTTTCCGCTTCGACGACTGCTCTTACAGTGGCTCCTGTGCAGACAGAGGATTGAGAATAGTTTCAGTTTCAAGAGCAATTTTTCTCCAAAGCAAGTGGCGGCTCTTTGTGTATCTTTTCTATACAGCGACCCTGGAGCCGTATTGGAGAGGTCAGAGGTCGATATGAAGCTTCCTGTCAGTGACTGCAGTGGCGTAATCCCCATGGACGACTGCCGCAGTGATCATTTGTGCACATATTCTGATAACAATGGGACAAAAAATAGTTTTACCCTTCAGGATCTTCAATCCCTCTATGTGAAACGAGAGTTTGTTGTGGTAAAGGAAGTTGGCTGTAATAATGCCAGACCAAATCAAGACAGACTACATTGTAAAGATTGCAGCAATCCTTTTATATCTGACATGTTTCAAATTCTTGTGGACGCCCTCAAAGCATACACAGTTTCAATTTGTGAATCAGATAACAAGCAGGTGAGGGGTATATGAAAGATTCAATAAAAAAAATGTTCGAATTAAGTAACAAACCGAGAAAAAAAAATGTTTTATTCATCTGTGAATAAGTTGTATTTTTAATCCGTTTTTCACTTCTAAATTGAGTCTTTCTTTTGGAAAACTGTCAAATTACTAATAGCAATGGAGGACTACTTAAAAAAGAAGGCAAAAATTACTGTGGCTGAACATCCGCATCTCTGCTAACCACGTTAAATCAAGAAAAACACATAGAAAAATGTCCTGCCTAAACAACAAAAGACAACAATTCCTCATCAACCACAGCGGCTCTGTGGTCTAGTGGTAGGCAGTTGGCCTTATGACTGAAAGTAAAAAAGTAAAGTAATTCCTTTACAGCCTTATGGCCCATGGACCCAGAGCCTATTCCGGTTTTTGTAGCATGAAGCCGACAAACAACAATGGTTGCCACCCTCTGGATAGGATGCTAGTCTATTGCAGATTACTTTCCCCTACCCAAATTGTGGATTGGTACCCATTTTACACCTGGGTAGGGTGAGGCAATTTGAGTAAATTTTCTTGCCCAAGGAAAAACCGAATTGTCCCTGGTAGGAATGGAAGCCAGAGCCCCCGTGTTCTGTGCTGCGTCGCTACAAGTTTGGCCTGTGACTGAAAGGTCTGTGGTTTAAATTTGGCCTGTGACTGAAAGGTCTGTGGTTTAAATTTGGCATGTGACGGCGCAAAGTTTGGTCCTGGGACCAGGCTCTTTTTCTCTCATTTTCTCATCATACTCAGGTATAAAATGAGTACCTGGGCACTAACAATGTTTTCCTTGTCTGAATATAAATGTACAAGTGTGGAACAGGCAGCATGTCTTATCCCATATGTTGAATGTTGCGGTCGGTCAGGGACCCCTTGAGTGGATATTGCGCTATAGAAAAGCTGAAACTCAAGCTCAGTGACAACAAGACTTTACAGAGCTAACATCACTTGTAAAGGATAGACACATGCAGAAGAAGATCACTCATACATTTCTGAAGAGAGATGATCAATGGTGCACATTTTACCCCATGCGTCCATGCAATAGCAATGGCATGATCTTATCCTATCTTTTTTATTTTTATACTTTAAGAATAGGTTTTCCCATAGCCTCAGTATTCATTTTAGGGGCTATATCTTTTTTTTTGTTTCATGTGTTTTTGTTTCCACCTACAGTATGTAAAAAAAATTCTCTGGGTTTTTTTCTTCTTTTATTTCAGTCCTGTAACCTGCCGTTCATCTCATGGTCAGCATCAATGCTTCTTTCTTTGCTCCAAATTCTGAGCAGGAAAAGTGCTAAGACTGAAGAGATTGAAGTTTTAGTGACCTCGTGCATGCAGCTGTGTTGTCAAGTGTTCTTAGCGGCTGTCAAACGGAAAGATTGCTCCCAGCAAGATAGTTGTATGATGATCAAATGTTTAATAGATATTGTGGATTTAGAGTACAGCTCGTCTTCAGACCCATTTTTCATTGCAGAATTTATCAGACAGAGTCTTTCTGAGGAGTTTGTTCGTCTCGTTATTGATATGGCTGAGGGAAAGGTAAAATTTCCAAATTTTACGTCGCTTCTCTGTTTGTTTTCTACCCATTTAAGTCTCTCTCATCTTACTTTACGTATCTTCTGTGTCTCTGTTCCCCTTATTTTTCATTTGTCTTTTATGATTTATGTATTTAGTGTTTTTTAATTCCTTTTTTACCCCTCAAAACTTGAGTACTCTATTAAAATGTTCTGAAATAGGAGCTGTCTAACAAAGCTAAAAGCTGGACCGTGGCAGAAGAGAACATTTAAATCAACTATTTTTCCTTAAAGAAGAGAAAGGTAATAACTTACAGGCAAAAGGGAGACAAAAACAAAATGACGCCAACATTTCGGCCTAAGGCCTTTCTCAGGACAGATACAACAAACAAAATAATGAAAATATAGCTAAATAATACAACAAATACTCATCTGTTAGCTCCAGAGCTAACTCCAGCTACTCCGGGTCTGGCTTAGCAGTCCATTCTCTTATTTTTCCTTATCTTGATCTAAGTTCCTGGTTTGCACAAGACAATCCTGCCTCTAAAAACAACGTTACAATACGATAATTTCACACCTGCTCACTTTCACTCACAGTTAACTCTAGAAAGAAGCATTGGCCCTTATTTTGTCTGACTACTGATATCGTTTGTTTTTATCATTGAATTCATGGAGAGTGGTATTAAATACTACAACACCTCTGTCTCTGTCTTTGGATAGCATTTTCACCCCATTTATATTGCCAAAAGTTGTGCATAAATGCTTGTTAAAACCAACATCAATTCAATTTTGATCATCAAAACTCATGCAATTAAAATGACATGCAAAGATACTTGTGCAATATCCTCTAATTTCTGGTTATAATGTACCTTTATCAGGATTTGCAAGGAAGGAACAGAATTGAAACATCTAGCAGAAACAATCATGATTTTGATTCAGGGGATGAAGACGAAGAAATGAATTCAACAGAGGCACCTGCTCGTCAGGACAGTAAGATGTTTTTCTCTTTTGTATTTTAGAATGAAGTTTTTAGTCGGATGGTGGTATTCGGGGAGAGATATTGATAATAATAAAGTTTATTTATAGTGCACCTTTGCCGTCCACAACAACTCAAGATGCCAACAATATATTAGAACAATTCAAAGCTATCATCCAAAGATAAGATAAAATAAGATTAGAAAATGATAACTTTATTTTATTATCTAATGAAAAAAATTAAATTCTCTCTCTCTCTCTCTTTCTCTCTCTCTCTCTCTCTCTCTCTCTCTCTCTTTCTCTCTCTCTCTCTCTCTCTATGTCTTTCTCTCTTATAAAGGTATAGTGCTTACTTCGCAACCCAAAGCTAGATTCTCTCTAATCCTATTGAAAGTTGGATCATAATTGCTACGAAACTTTGGAGGAAGATTTAGAGCCCTTTAGCTCAAAACCTTTTTTTTACTGGAAGACTTGAAAGAGTTGTACCATTCTCGAAAAAAAAAAATTCTTCTTTCTTTTAGGTGCACTCGACTTCCTCCAAGCTTCTAGTCTCAAAGACTCTGAAAATGTTCAATTACTGTGTGTTCATTTCTTGTGCCTGATTGGAAAATTTGACAAGAGAAAAGCTCCAAATGCTTTAAGCATTCAGTCATCCTTTAGTATCGACGATATTCACAAGGAACTGTTTGAGAGGATTAGTGGGACCAACTTTAAAGGGAATTCAAAACTGGATGTGCAAATTGTAAGTACTGAATAGTAATATGACTGGATGTGCAAATTGTAAGTACTGAATGGTAATATGACTGGATGTGCAAATTGTAAGTACTGAATAGTAATATGACTGGATGTGGATGGGCACCAGACGTGGCACGCCCTTGGTTCGAATCAATTCTAACAACTTTTGACATTTTATTTTGTCTTATTTCTATGGATATGTTTCTTATTGGCACTTACAGTATTTCTATAAATAGCCTATGAACCACTTAGTGTAGGCATCATATCTGTTTATCCTGAACATTATCTCTGTCACGCATTCGTTAACATGGATAAATTTGTTTTCTTTGCAATGTAGAAGATCTTGATCAAAGGAATTAAAATGCAATTTTTTTAAATCTTTGGACCTTTCCCGATAAAGACTAACATATGAATCATATCTTTCACAGGCCTTGGCGATAAAGTTTTTTGATTAACTGATAACTACTCGAATAAGTCAACATCCTGATTGTTCTCTCAGAATGACTGATTTTGAAATCCACAAAACTTTGTTAACACATACATTTTTCTTATTTTCCCCCCATAAAGCTTCTTACCATCTCCAGACATCTACTTTCTGCCGACTACTTCGTATCATTTATTGAAATCAAACAGCTCCTGTCAGCTTTTAGGTGGGTTAAATTTTCTTCAACTAAATTTCAATTATTAATTCAGGAAAGAAAATGTTGTTTTGGGTTTGTTGTGGAATTTGGTCGTTTTGGTTGATTTGCTTGTTTATTGAGAGTATTAGGGCGCTTACAACTGCCATGGTCTTATAAACGCCCAAGTTTGGTTGATAACCATGTTGACTGTAATATTAAAACCAAGTTAAGTGTTTTTATTTTTGTACCATCATATTAAATGTTGATTTATTTTGCTTTTATATTTGTTATTTTATTTTTTTTGCCATACCTTGTATTAAAACCTACTTAAGTGCTTTTATATTTTTGTATCATGGCATTGAATATGATTATTTTGTTTACTGACTTCTTTTTTTAGCTTACCTTTAAAAATGAATCTTTTGTTTTCAAGTATTCAAAAAGAGTTTCCTGTATCTTTTTGTTGTATTATTGATTCATCATGTCAAAATAGGGGAATATAAGTTTGGCTCTTGGTGAAACACTCTTTGTAGGAACATGGCAAAAGCACTGAATAAAGACAGACAGGTGTGCAAAGTGATGTTGATTCATCTGATACGTGTGGTCCCCCACCTCCAAAACAACGGCAGCGACACACCGGACATGCTTGCCTCGTGTCGTTCAGTGTTCTTCAAGATTGTCACAGATTTTGGGTAAGGTATTATGAAAATTGCCTTAACCCTTTCAATGGTAAGGCCATTTCTAATCAAACTACTAAGTAAATACATTGAAATCTTCAAGATTTTCCTGTTCTCATACCAGTTAAAAATAATATTTCAGTGGATTGACATCTGATACATCTGGTTTAAGAACAGGAAAATTTGAAACAATTTACATTCCGTTTGATTAAAATCAGACCCTGCTATGAAAGGGTTAAAAACTTTTTTTTCTTCAGTCTTCAACTTATAATTGTGGAACATATGGTTTTTGTTGGTTTTTTTTTTTTACTTAGATAACCCGTTCTCTGATAACTATAGCTTTGCTTTTCGGCAGTTCCAAACTCTTGTTTTGCCATGAGAACAGAAATGAAGGCTTCATAAGTGGTTTTGATGGGTATTCAATATTGAGGTTAAGAGGAATCTCGCATATTTTTATTGTCACCAAACTGTCATGCTGATACATTATATAAAAAAGAAAGAAAGAAATGAGCCTTTCTGCTAGCAAACTGTCAGTGGTTGGACTGGACTATTCATTAGACTAAGCTTGCTGCCAACAGGAAATCACTAATGTTGTCCCAATGAGAAATATGTGGTAAATCTTTTGCTTCAGAGATTACAAAGTGCCAAAGCAAGACTTGAATCCAATGCATTTGGCTGCCAGTACAATACTTATCCATAAGGCCACTTATTCTCTCATAGATTTCCTATTTTTAAAAACATTTTTTTATGTTAGTATTTAAATTTAGCTATAGCCTAAAGCTTTAAGAAACCATCAAATTACCATTATTAATATTTTTCATTGTTGTTTAATTTTCAGTACCCTGTGCTTAAATCAGATCTCAAGGGATGATATTGTCATAGAATATGTTCTTCTCTTACTGGAACTGGTCAAGGTTGGTCAAGTTTTATAATGTGTTATCCATTTTTCAGTAATTGATATGGTTCAATAGACAAATTCTTGGACTTTTTATATTCTTGTGGTTGTATTCAAACAATGGGCATAATCAGCGTCTCATGGAATACAGTTATTTTGATCATGATCTAACCCTTTCACAGCACAGTCTGATTCTAACCCAACTGAATTTTGAAAATCTTAAAAATGTATATGTTTGTCTACCTGATAAATCAAATTTCAGTGAATTGAAATCTGATTTATCTGGTATAAGAACAGGCAAATCTTGAAGGTTTTGGTGTCCTTAGCAGTGAAAGGGTTAACAGGTATGTATCAAAACATATCATGTACGAATTGGCTAATCAAAATTTGACGTACTGAATATTGACAGCGGGGTAGAAGGCCTCAATTTCAAACCATTCAACCAGGGCCGTAACATAGAACTAGGATTGATCGTGTCTTTATTTTTTTTTTTAAATGCAAAGTTGCAGTTTAAACAAATTTTTAAAATAATAATAATAATAATACATAGATTTATAGAGCGCCTTTTCTCCCAAGAGCTCAAAGCGCTTTACAATGGCGGTAACAAATAGCAACGGATTCAATACAAGAAACAATAGAGACACACTTGATTGGTGATCAATGTTAAGGCCCAGAGTAAACTGTTGAAAATTGAGACGTTCTTCTACCCTAGCATTAAATTACTGTCATCAGTTTTATCTATTATGATTGTTTAAGCATAGGTATGAATTTATTTCATCTTATTCAATATTGCATTGTGTTCATTAGACTTTAGATGGCTATAGATCTATTTCCTATTGCAGCACGACCCGTCTGGCAACTGGGGTCGAGTTGAGGTCGAACAGGAAAATGGAGATGATGGAGACGATGAGGAGATGGAAGTGGCAGAAGAAACAGCAGCTCAAGTCTTTATCAGATTCCTCAAGGATGAACATTTCCGAGTGCGAATGGTGGCAGCTGAAGGCTTGAAATGGTACTCTTAGTTTACTGCTATTTGCCATTGGTTTGACCAAGCTTAGCCTTTGATGTGCTGGTGTTAAGTCTTCATGAAATTTTCTGTCATGATGTTTTATGCTGGGTTCATTGGTGTGGTTCTGGTTTTTTCAAGGCATCCTGAATTTTTGTTAGAATTTATATTTATATACTTTATGGCTCTTGTGTAATTTTGTTTGCATTTTTTAAATTAAGGCAGGATAATTACTTGAAGGTAATATGCTGTTGAGAAAATTTCTGTAAAGGTTGTTTGGTTAAAGAGTTTCCTTTCCTCATCGCTGAAATGGTACTTATTTGTTTATTTTTATTATTTTTCATTTCTTGTTTTTCTGTGCATTTATTTCTAAAAGGTTTTTCACAAGATTCTCCACCCCAGCTGTGGTGACACATGAAAGCAAAGAGGGACAACTCCAATTATTACGAAACATCACGTCCAGCTTTGAGGCCATTCTAAGCAGCAATGTATACACAATTTGTCCATGTCAGATGTAGTGTTAGCTTTTTGGGTTGTTTTTTTTCAAAAGAATATGATCTTGTGTTTTCCTGCCTCCTTTTTAATTTTTTGCCTTTCTGAAAAATTAACGATGTCTTACTTCTTAGTGACCAATTGTTTTTTGTTGGAAATTGTCGACTTAATGATACATGTTTATTTAATTCAACAAGACATGACTTGATGTGGATGTTTGTTTTCGACCTATTTCTCTCCTTAAGTAGATGATTTGTAAAAATATTTTCAAAATAAAATAGCATTTCATGTGAATTTTTTTTACAGATATAAAATTGTCACATCGGGAAAACAATATTGGAAAGAAAAACAATGAAGGGGAAACCACTCTGGTGTGATCGATAGCAAGGGGGCAGTGGTGGTTTTTTCCTGCCTGTAAAAAACACGAGAGTCCGTGTCAGAATGAGAAGAACAGTTCCCATGCTTGTTTGTGCTTCATATTTTCTTCTTAATAAATTCATGTTTGATCTAAGAAAAGCTCTAAGTTTTCAGAATTTTACTTAAAATATTTTCACTTTCTCCAGTATGCCTTACAGTCTTCAATGTTGCTGCGTGTACATTTTTCAGCCATCGACTTCTGCGGAGGCTGAGGTCCCATGCATTGTGGGAAAGAAGGATGACCAGGCCAGAAACTTGGATGCCTGTCTTCACAGTGTTATGACCGTCTTAAATCACAGCGCTGTCTGTGAGAAGGAATGTCTCCTGTGGCTTCACAAAGCCATCAAACGCTGGAGTCTTCCCATTAAAACTGTTTTAAAGGTAATAAAATCACTCTCTAATCATTAGCAGTAAGTAGTTAAAAAACAAAGCCTTCCCTGTACAGTCAGTCTTTACTCATCTGTTCAACTGTTGGGGTTTTGGTTTTTTCATTTCATTTCTATAATTCATCAGATGCTGGAAATGGTGTCCAGCAGAAAGTCGTACCCAGATCCCAAATCTTACCTGGGCTACCACCTGCCTTTCCTGCTGTTTCACTGGCTGAGCAGATTGAGATACCCTATTCAGGAATTCCCCTTTAAACTGCTTGGATGCAAAACTTTTGAGGATTTTGTCAGGTGAATCTTTCTTGTCTAAGTATGTGTCACATATTTGTCTCTCTATTATGTCCACTGTGGTTATCAGAAGATGGTATTAAACTTTTAAACGATCTGTGCTGATGAAATGCATGGACAAGTTTTGGTTGGGTGAATTTTAAAATCACCTATACTTTTTTCTTCTTTTTTGTAATGTCATCTTATTATAAGCTTCGTTGTCACCTGTGATGAGAAAATTAAGTAGATTTTGTGAGTAGTATGAATGGCAACTCAATACAGGATTTATTATTTTTTTCCAGATGTCACGAAACCATCGCTGTATCAACATGGTTTGTGGTCACATGTCAGATAGAAGAGATCAAGGGTATATTGAGGCCACCCGCATTCGATGTTCACCAGATCTTTCGCAGTAGCCTCCCTTACATCCTGATTCATTTGCTGCCGTGTATGACAGAGGAGGTGAAAAGAAGCTCCCAAGGGCAAAGCACTGGAGAGGACAAAGTCTACCGGAGGGCCTTGAAATGTTACAATGTCTTGAAGGCGGAGCTATCGGAAAATGTAGGAATTGTACATCCCAGAACGCTGCATTAATCCTGACTTTACTTTATCCATAACAAATTTTTATTTTCAAATCGGTATTTATGAGACACAAGTCAAATTTCTCTTTGTGGACAGGAAGACAAGATTTTCCAGGCCCATACAGTTGCTATTAGGTCTAGAGGGTGAAAGGAAATCAAGTATTTTCCAATGAGAACCTCAAAAACCACCCAGTGTGAATAGATATGGATAGGTTTTTAAAAAAATTGTATTTTATAAATGGCTGATGGATTTTCACTCTCACAAAAAAATTGTATTTTATGAATGGCGGATGGATTTTCACTCTCACAAAAAAAATTGCAGACATTAGCTGTTGAGCCAATGAGATCCGCCATAAATGCATACCTCAGTACAATTAGAATCTCGCCATTTAGCTTTGAGACATCTGAGGGTCTGCCACAAGCGGTGACTATCTGTGACGCAGAAGGGTAAAGGGTTAATTTCTTGTTCTTTGATTATTCATTGTTTGATGTTTTTTTATTGCAATGTCTTTCTGCACAGGAAATAAACGACTGTGTCTCTTCACATCTGAGTGACATCACAGTGTTAACTCTGAAATGCCTTTTCGTGGAGCCAGATGGAGATCAGTAAGAATGGTTTCCTTTCATCTTTGTGCTAGTGGTCATCATCTTTCACTCTTTTCTCATCATAATCGCAAAGTTTAAAAAATGAGAGTGTGTTAATCTGGGGGGGGGGGATTTAATTAATTTGTCGTTCTCTGATGTACAGTTTTGTTTTTTCTTATTGGTTCCATTAAACTGCTTTTGGTTTCCTGTTGTTTAAACTTGTAATTTTTTTTATATCTCTTTCTTTAGCAAGAAAATAACGATTGTGCCCGATCCAAATCCGCCGTTCTACAACCAGCAGGTGGTTCAAGCCACTCTGGACCACCTTGCCACCACTTTTACCTGCGCTGGTACTTGCACAGAGGGGGAAGTATCAACCCTGGTCTCTGTCCTGGCTCGGATGCCGGTGAGTTTTCTTTCAATCAGTTCAAGTTCGAGTTCAATTCCATAAGATGCAACAGGCACACAAGGCCCACCATGCAAATATTATACCAACACACGCACTGTTTACAACAACCTTGAAACTATATATGTATGCTTAGTGTGAGGTCCTGAGTAGGGTCTATTCACATTAATGGTGTAAAGTTTTCTACCTAGAGGGAGCAGGTATAGAATATAATGCAGACTTACAACCTTCAAGACAGCCCGTAGAGGCCACGAGGCCGAAACGCCAATGTAGCTGCAACAGAAAACTGTAAATTTGCAATATATTCTATATATGGTAATACATTTTTTTTAAATATTCAATATTTGATATTTAAACAAAGGAAAATGAAAAAGGACTTACTGAGCCCTCCTTGAGATTTATTGTCAGTATATTCATTTTCTTTATTCAAAACTGATTTTTTAATTTACTAATGTAAACCTCCTTTCACTCTTCTAATTTTAAGTCAGTTCTTTGAATATCAGTCTTTTGTACTTTTTTAAATGATCAGCTATAAGAGTTTCCTTGTTTTGATACCATTGATTTATCCAACATTTGTGTTTGAACATTTTTCGTGCCTTCTTCACATTAATTATCTCATCATGTGCTTTAGTGCTCTAATTATCTCATCATGTGCTTTAGTGCTCTAATTATCTCATCATGTGC
>JAUEKZ010221181.1:5131-15683 GCA_031471865.1 Melibe leonina
AGATAAAATTTACAGCTTCTAGAATGATGCACCTTGTCTTTTTTTAGGCAAAACTCATATGGGATCTCCTTTTTCACAGTTACATTTGTGTTTTTGTGAACATATTATTATGGACATGGGCTATGGAAACACATTGGGTGAACAAAAATGTACTCTTATTGAAATGAGACAGCTGCAAAGTGCAGACCAACTAAAAATGATACCATGGCTTTAACATTATCGGGTCAAGACCAAATATGATCAGTACAAGAGTTCAGTGAGTTAAATATGCAAGAAATATTCCTAAATAATACAGTGATGCCAACGCAAAAAGACAGAAAAGGAGGAAAATAGCCAGTTATAGAGAGAAAGAAGAAAAAAACAAAAAACAACAAATACAAGGTAAAGAGGAGGAAGTGTCATCAAAAAGGAAGAATTCCTCTTTTTGGAGAAAATTGGCATCACTGATAATAAAAACACCTAAACATATTTACTTATTTTGCAGGTGTAATACTTTAGACCATACATGAACATAGATCAGAAATACTAATGGAACTAGCATAGCATATAAAACAAATTTCCTTCTCTGTTTAGTTTAGAACAACGACATATACATATAATTTGTTCAAGCTACCTTCTCATTTCATTCAAGGATTCGAAAGCCTTGTGAGCATGCTGAGCATGTTTATACACTGGTCGTTCACGGCCCCCGAAAATCTTTGGCTTCACATCAATGGCAGACATGTTGGGAAGATGACCCAAGGTGGTTAATGATGATGACCTTGATGACATAGCCAACTGCTCGGGATCACCACTCATGATGAATAGGTCTCACTCTCACATCCATTCTTCTCTCAGCCTGATCCACAATTGCATCAAAGATTACCTATCCTACAAAATGAAGCATTTCAAAATTTCAATACAAATTTCAATCCATCAAAATAAGGAGAGTAAAATAAAGAGTCAAAGCTATCCAATTCAGAATTCAGATAATATTGCAAAATCTTTATTACAAAGCATATAATGCATTAACTTGCTATCGTGGGCAGAAGGGCATACCATGCAATGCCAATCAAATTAAAGCAAAGTCGAAACATTTTCTTGTCATATGATTTTACGGTTTTCTGAAGGCACTTTCAGGGGGTTTATTTAAGGTGACAGACAAAATCAACAATTTGCGTTCACAAAACGAATGTTGTCCTTCTTATTGTTGTTTATCAAATTTAAAAGTTTAATTTGGATTCTACTAGAATTTCTAGATCTAGTTGGTGCTGTCAAAACACAAAATACATGGATATATAGATAGGACTAGACCACATAGAGGGCCGATAAAATGCAATGAGTGCAAGAGAAAAGAAAGGTCAGGGAATGATCAATTTGAGTGATAGCATGGACTGAGCTGGGATCAAATGCCCATCTGCAACTGCAGAGGCGCTGCGAGTAAGACTGAGAGGTGTCCGAACTCTCTTTTTATAAATCGTCCCCCTGCCCAAGATCAAGGGTCTGAATAAAATAAAAATGGGAGGTATCAAAAGTTTATCAGGTAGAACTTTGAAGACAGGATTCAAGAATACCTGAAACCCCCTAGGGGTAGGGGCAAGACTCACAAAAGAAAAACATATCTACAATACTGTGCTGGAACTTCTCACAGGAATCAATTCAGACTCCCTAAGTTTATGGGGTTTTTTTTGTGCTTTTTTTTCTTCCGCTGGCGGAGTTGGGCTTGCCTACAATATGAGATATAGACTAGTCTATATCTAGAGAGTCTAGACACTTCCCATCTAAATTTGATTTTGACTCGAGACGTCAACACGGGAAACTCGAAGAGGAATTAAAGCAAATTAAACATTCATTACCATTTTAAGTACTTGCTATTTTGTTATCAACATAAAGCTCCTGAGATCAAGATCACAGTGTCGAAATCTGAGACTCTAACATCTCAAAAATCTAGATAATTCGAGGACTGTTTCAGAGTACATTGACGATTGTAAACATTTCTGAATGAGATAATTGCCTACCCGGAAGTTGAAAATATTAATTGTTTTTTTATAGTTGCGCATGCCCAGAAAGCTGTCTGCTGAGTTTTCATGTGTGCGCTGTAGATTGACATGAGAGCCTAATGAATGATGTAGTTTATTTACATCTTAATATCGTTATCTATCTTATCGTAGACACTCTATTGACTGGAGGAAAATGATAGATAATATCCGCAATGGTGATGGTGATTTTGATAGCGATGATGCTGCCGATGATGATGGAGATGGTTGATGTTATCAGACTAATGATGAAATATTCATCAACATGTAAATGCGACCTTATTTTGTGTAATAGATACAAAATAACTATATCTATCTATCTATCTATCTATCTAACTACATACCTACCTACCTATCTATCTATCTATCTATCTATCTATCTATATATCTATCTATCTATCTACCTACCTACCTACCTATCTATCGATTATCATTGTAAAATATATGCCTAATGTAAAGGAACAAGACTCATCATAGTGGTCTGATTACCTGCTTGATTTTTTCTCAAAGGTTCTCCCCTGGCCCTGTGATTGGTTCCGTTTGGCTGCAGGAATACTTTAACTATAGGAAGGAAGATGTCCCATTTCTCAATTTGTATCAGACATTGATCTGGGCTCTAACACTGCATGGTGCAGTATGTAGTATTATGGAGGATAGTACAAAACGAACAAAATTCGATTATCATCATCATTATTATTAGGTACTAGCATTAAACTAAGTGTGTGTGTGTGTGTGAGAGAGAGAGTGAGTGAGAGAGAGAGAAACAGAGAGAGAGAGAGAGAGAGAGAGAGAAGGATGGAGAAGGGGATGGGGCGGCTGATTCAACTGCCATCTGTATATCAATAAGGTAGAATCATACACGCACCACCCTCTTCACCTACACCCCACCCCCCCCCCCCGCCTTTACATAC
This sequence comes from Melibe leonina, assembly GCA_031471865.1. Taxonomy (NCBI): domain Eukaryota; kingdom Metazoa; phylum Mollusca; class Gastropoda; order Nudibranchia; family Dendronotidae; genus Melibe; species Melibe leonina. Next base: position 8,058 of record JAUEKZ010221181.1, read on the forward strand.
ACGCACCTCCATATTCATATGCAGCCTCCTCCCATACACTCAAACACAACACACGCACACACACATACTTTGACAGACAAATAACACTCACATAGGTACAAAAAACATACATACAGATGCCTCCTACAACACACACACACACACACACACAACAATCAATACCTCCCCCCCCCCCCCACTACTGTACCATTATTCAGTCTCGGCATGCACACACAATATTAACAACAACTGTGCACACTTTCCCATTCCGACCGCCGCACACTGGGAAAAAAAGGTTGACAGTGGCGACGAAGAGCCGATTGAGCTGATGTATGTATAACATCGATTTTCCCCAGTCACACTGCAATTGTTTTGGCCTACGTAGAGCTTTACTGCTCGATAACGAATAGCCGTTAGGGTGTAATTTATCATTCAGAATGCAGATACTACAATACACACCATTAAAAAAAAAAGAAAGTGTCCTCGCAACAGTCGGTGTTGGTTGGCAGGCTGTGCTGTTTAACACGTCATTTATTATACGGTTATTTAGGCCTTATTAATATTAAAGACGAGCTCTATATGCTGACACACATGAGATAAGTGGCGCGCTCATTCAGATATTATATCTTCCAGTCACGATATACTGACAGTGGGCAACTACTTACAACACTGTCCGCATTATGCAGATCACCTGGAAAAACAGTTGCTAAAATCAAAACACCGATTTCTACATCTAAGGAATGAGAATGACGCAGCAAATGGGAAAATATTCCAATTCCACATTCAGCGCCTTAAGTCCGAAGGTAAAAGAATATCCTCCCGGGAATTGAAAGCTGTGTGGTTCGAATCCTTGCTGCGTCATTCCTAAGACGTTGAAATCGGTCATTTCATTTGTTCATTGAGCGTTTTAGGGCGCCTTCAAATGCTTTGGTCAAATCTGCTTGTTTGTTTGTTGAGAGTTTTAGGGCACTTGCAACTGCTATGGTCATATAAGCGCCCAGGGGGTAAGTAAGATGATAGGCTAGTTAAAAGAATAGCCAGACTTTGGCCCTGCCAGGGACGTTTCACAGAGAGATGATTTACAGGAAAAAAATATCAACTCTCAAAAAAGGTGACAAAGAGATGATTTACATGGAAAAAAAATCATCTCTTACAATCACAAAGCAGGACACATAAACAGATAATGGCCACCGCCCAAATCATGCACCATTGTGGTCCAGAAGACCAAGGACATTCTAGCGCCCTTTGTATACAAAAGTACTTAGTCCTTCTAGATAGCAAGTGACCCTGTAGTTAGGTACCTTAGTGCAAAAACATGGGGAATGACCATAAGTCTGTTAGGATGACAGGCAGGACTAAGAATGCCCTAACAGATACAAAACAGCTAACAATATGTGTATGCTTGTAAAGGGAGCGCTGGAGAGAGTGCAGGAAAAAAGTAAGATGATAAAGTCAAAAGAGAAAAAACCCAGAAGTAGCGCCCACCAGAGGCACCGCCAGCACCTAATGGCTTTGTTGTCTTCCTGGTAAACAGGTGGTGTTACAGGTTTGAACCCTATGAATGCTAACATTATTTCTTATCAAACTACTACAGTAATTAAACATCAAAATCTTCAAGATTCGCCTGTTTTTACTTATAGCAGATAAATTAGATTCAGTGAGCTGACATATGCCAAGGGCAAATATGTCCGTTCATGGCAGTCTGCTGATTCATCTGGTATCATGTAAATTTGGAAGATTTCGATGTTAGCTTAGAGTAAGACCCAGCAGTAAAAGGGTTAAGTTTGGCCACTTTTAAATCAAATGTCTACTCAAGAATACAGTGAGAAACAGGAAGCTAACAATTTGGTAGATCAGGTGAAAATTTATTCACAAACAATAGTAATGGTAAAGGTATATAACATGAACAAAGTAATACAGGAGAAAAGCATCCTCATCACACTAGTCACACATCCATTAGGACACCCAGGACAATCAATTTCTTCAGACAGACAGACAGACAGACAAACAGACCTTCAAACAGGATATAGGAGGTTGTCAAATATTGTAATAATGCAAAGTGAACGAATGGCAGAAGACAAAATGTTGACAGCTGATACAAGAATGGCAATGGCAACAGACTCACTGCTTCATTATCTGTAATACTAACACTAACACAGGCACCAATCCTCTCCCCTCCCTTCACTGTACATTTCACACATCACCACAACTGTCTTCCCACACACTCTACAACAATTGGTTTGATTCTTACCAATGTGAAGGTCTCTGGACAAGATAATGTGCTCCTATGCAGTGATAGACAGAGGGTTTTTTCAAATATCGCACCTGGTTACATTGTACAAACACCAGGCCAACCAGTTCCATAATGCCCAAATGCAAAGCAAGACATCTTGAGCTGCTAAAATACTGACTTTTACACCTTTGCTATTTTGTCTGATCCCCACGATGTTCCTCCCACTTATTCCATCTTGAACAAATCACCAATTCCAAACTGTATCGGCTCCTACAATTTGATGGTCCACCCTTTATGGACCTACCTCTACCAGTTATTCCTGAAGTTTGATCAGCTGTTGTAGTGTTAGTAGTCTCCCTTGTCTCATCATCAGTAATCTTAGCCTCCCCCCCCCCCTCCCCCTCCATATTGTCTAGTCCCAACACATATGTGACCCTGCTATGATCCCGACTCGCACCCCCCCCGCCCAATCCCTTGTCCCAGCTGTGACACCCCCCATTCCCATACCCCTACCCCTTCCCACAACCACCCACCCAATAAAATGGTATGTCATCATCTCCAGGACTTCGTGGGTCGACCCGTGGCCTTGACACCTGTATGACCTCCATGACCCCCATTACCCGGGAACACCTTGGATTTTGAGATGACCTTGGCCACAGTGCTGGCAGTCGGCTTGTTTACACCTGGATACGATAAAGGGGGGGGGGGGTCGGGGTGGAGAGAGAGAGAAAGAGAGCAGAGGGATAGGGTTAAAAGACCAACATTATATTTTTGTAATCTTCTATGTCAATTTCTTTAATTCAGGTCCCATATTTTTGTCTATGTGTAGTCCTCATAAAATCAACAGCTCTGGAGCAGAGAAAACAAGGGTAAAATTTAACCCTTTTATAGCGGAGGTCTGATTCCAACCCAACTGAAATATTCAAAATCTTGAAAAAATAAGTGTTCTTATACTAGATAAATCAGATCACTGAAATCTGATTATCTAGTATTAGTATGAGAACAAGCAAATCTTGAAGATTTTGGTGTCCTTAGCATTGTCAGGGTTAAGACAGATTTTCAAGTCATGTAACTTGATTAGCATAGATGTTTATTAGAAGTGTGTATGATAGTCTTGTGTTCCCAGATGTAACAACCAATGGCTCACCTCGTCTCCTTCCTCCTCCCTATTTCCCATGCCAGTGGTATTTATGGAGTGAGGTGCTGAAACACTATGCACATCGGCACCAGATGTCAGATTTTTGAGTTGACTCTAAGAACGTCTCACTTACAATCACAACAATGATTTAGTAAGGAAAATTTGACTTCATCCTTATTAAATTATAGTCCGAGTCTCATGTATGGAGCAATAAGTTGTATAATGGAGATTTATGTAAAATACCAAACATAACAAATCATAGAACCTGGAGAGAAAACTCTGGATTACTACGACTGAAAGCAGACACGTCACGTAGTCTTTCTGTGGCAATCGGGAACAGCACATTTTTTACCTTGCTACTTGTAAACTAGACACAAAAAGTTTTTCATTACGTCCATTAGAAATTCTCACGTACTGGATTCTGCGTCATGCTCCATGTTGCTTGAGGTGTGTGACTGTTTGGAAGAAGGTGCGGTAATCCTCTTGGGCTGCGTGGTAGAGCTTTTCTCTGGGGCCCCTTTTTCTCTACGTTCTTTGCTATCATGGGAAAGAGGTGGAGGAGATGGAAATTATTTGATCTATGGTCACTTTTGGCAAAGTTAGGTATATGTGAAAATTAGAAGAAAAAAATTTAATCAGAGATTGATTTCAGAAGATGAATAGTTCATAATGAGGAAAAGAAGAATGAGTAAAGTGTGTTAGACTGTACATCCATTGGCTAATATCAGCTAAAAGACACTGTGATAATATTGCTCGACTGTGATTGAAAGCCCTTAATCTAAAGAAACCGCTATTACTACTAAGTCTGGGAGGGAATCCTAGGGAACATCATGTACTTTGAAATCAATTTTACAACAATACAAAGTAATTTAGATCATCAATCACACCGGTTTCCATTCCTACCAGCAGCACTTTGGTCTCTCCTTGGGCAAGGTCATTTATTCCAATTGCCTAACTTTGCTCTGGTGTGAAAATGGGTACCAATCCACCTGTTGGGTGCAACACACTAGCACCATACCTTCTTTATGCTACAGAAACCAGGAAAAGCTTGTGGGCCAGTATGCTCTAAAGGACTTACTTGCCATTCCAGGGATTTTCATTAATTGAGTAATCAGAAAATGCTTTACAACACGAGCTGCAAACCGAGGTAAGTGGTGTTAATGATGGTGTAATATGATGGTGGGGTGTAGTGGTGATGGTGAGGTATAGTGTGTGGTGTGTATGAGTAGTGGTAGTAAGAAGTGTGTGGTACCTCAGGTTATTGTTGCTGCTGTGGTTGTTGCTGTTGGAACTGGTCCACCGTTTGAGCCCTGATGACTGGTGACCTTGGTGCCCTTGGTGACCTTGGAGTGGCTTCAAGGCTCTGGAGATGAGGAAACCAAAATGGCGTCTTATTGGCCCACTGTGTCACCAAGACAACACTGGTAGGACACTGTGTTCATGGAGGAGAATGTGGATCTGTGTGTGCATTTGTATGAGTGAGTGAATGCGTGTGCATATATGTGTGCATGTGTCATTTAATGAGCATGAATGAAAAAAATGGCCATGACAGCGAAAGCTTTTCATAACAACACATCCCTCCAACAGTCCAGTTGACAGAAATACTGTTTCATGTCACTACTGTAGTAACATGTTTGGACCTGTGATGTGTTTGGTCGGTTGTTGCCTGTGTTAAACTTTCTTTTTTAATTTAACAAATTAAAAGGTTACATCAAAGATATATTAGCTGACTTAAATATCTCACCCAGTCACAGTATACTGACACTTCCCATAGCAGGCTTATAGCATGACAAGTGCCTGGCTGGGTTCAAACACTTGACATAACTACATATTGCGCTAGGGCCGTTTCTTTGTGTATGTCCATATAAGCACATGTACCTGTCAATGTGAGAGTGGCTGTAGTACCTGTGTATGCCAAGTCCATACAAGCATAAACAGAATACATCAAAATACTAGTACATAAACCAGCTCCATAGCTCATTATGTAAAGTGCCTGCCTCAGAACAAGATGTTTGTAGTTCAAACCTGGGCTGCACCATACCAATGACGTCAAAATTGGCATTTTAGAAGCTGCCCTGCCAGGTGCTTGACATTATGAACTGGGTGAGATATTCTAGTGAAATTCCATTTATCTCTGTGTGGCAGCATAGTAACTTGTCTAGAGAGATCTTTGATCTGATCTAAGCTGTTTTAGAAAGGGTATTACACATGCAGCAACCAATTAACTACAAAACCTACGACAATGTCATCATTTCTCTCAAATTCACAAAAATGTAAACATGTTATCAAAATGATGAACCCCGATGGGTCGATATCATATGTGTATGTGGTGTGTTTGGGGGCCGTCTAATTACCTTCCGTCGTTGTGGCTTTGGCACCGAGGGCTGTTGTTGTTGGAAGAACTTCCTGTTCCTGTTCGTTGCCGATGAGACATGCTACTGCTGGTGCTTGTGCTCAGGATGGCTACAGCCTCCGCTTCCCTGGGAACACACACACACACACACACACACACACACACACACACAGGTCAGTATAAGGTTTACACACATACAGGTAGTACAGGAGTGCAGTAACCCAAAACATTTTTCCAAAACCACCTCCTCGGTAGCTAAACAAAGGGTAAATAGCTCCAAATTTTTGTTCAATTTTTTCAAATCTTCCTTGATTCAGCCAAATAATTTCAGTTTGTATCAATTACAATTCTTTCATCAAATAACAGAAGAAAAAAACCCTCTGGTAACAAAGCTGTCTCAAAGAAACAACAATAGTGAGAAAACAAGAATAGCTAAGTTGATGCAGTTTTCACCATAAGAAAGCTCTGTTTATCAGGTATTTTTGTTAACCATGGGTTTTTGGTGGGAGAGTGTTATTATGTTTACAGAATGCAAAAACTAGAAGTGGGCTAAATGCTGTTTTTGCTCAAAAATAGTTTGATCTACCGAGAATAACCACAATCCCACTAAGTAATTGCTAAGCTTTGTTGCTTGGATGCAAAAAATGGCAATCAGACATTCTATGACACTAGACAGTGTTTTAGGCAGATCCTCTCTACATGTATTAGACAGCATGGCAGGTATGATTGGGTTAACCATATGCTACGCTGGATATATTTTGATGTAAGATTTCATTATTGGATAGCCTACATAGCAAACTTGTGTTCGAATTCAACACTTCAAAACAGTAAGGTTATGGAACAGCTTGAAAACAGCCAAAATGCTCATGAACAACGTTGAAGCCTTTAAAAATATGTTCCATCATATAACTTTCAGAATGATCCCAAACGTTATTGACTTGAACAAAAAAAATAATGCTTTGAAGCTGACCACTCTGTCCAGATGAGTCAGTAAGTTAATTGAAAAAAGTGGAATTCTTCAATAACATCAACTAGACAATCTCATCACAAACATGAAAATAATGATGAACAGATTTAGGATTGAACTAGACATGTTTTGACCTCTCATAAATTCCACAACCAAGCCTGAATAAAGCTAAATAAAAAATTCAAGCTAGGACTAGGTCTAAGTCCCACACTATAAATTCCATGCTGTAAGACTGACCGTGCTTTCCTCTTCCTCTCCAAGGCCTTGAGGGTGGCCTGACTCATTCTCGGGCCCGAGGACCTTGACACACGAGATGTCTCTGTACTTTCTCTTGACTGCACACCACACATACACCGAATGATGAAAGGGATGGGAGAGGGGGTGGGGGGTGGGGGGAGGGGGTCATGTCAAGGGTTGGGGAGGGGGGTATGTCAAAAGATAAGGTTAGCATTGTGGCAGGTTCATGTCAAGATATGGGGTAGGAGTGTGAGATTGAATGATGAACAAAAATGTTTTTGATGTATTTGTAGAGGCAGAGCCACAAACAATACTAATAAAAAGGGAAAAAGTCATTAGTCTCTTGTGTATCATAGTCTATATTCTTTTTTTTTAATATGCTTTCCAACCAGAGTTTAACTATTATTCTTCTTCCAATTTTTTCCTGTTTTGGTTGTGGTTGTTTGTCCTGACCAAGGCATTAGACTGAAATGTCACTGTCTTTGTGTCTTTTAACAGCTCCTGTTAATTTTTGAATGCTTTCTTCTTATCAAATGATTACAAATAGACAAAAAATCATTAACCTTAAAGAAAATAAAGCAAGTGAAGCAAACTTACCTCTCTTCCCTTCTTTGCATCCTTGACACGAGTTTGCTCAATCAGTATCATTCTCTTCCCAGGTGAAAGGTCAAAGAAGATTTCATGGATGTCAAACAGAGCTCCTTGCAGCTGTGGACAGA
>JAUEKZ010221291.1:0-18042 GCA_031471865.1 Melibe leonina
GGTGGGGTGAGGCAATTGGAGTAAATTTTCTTGCCCAAGGAAAAACCGAAGTGCCCCTGGTAGGAATCGAACCCGGACCCCCCGGGTTCTGTGCTGCGTCGCTACCAGTTAGGCCACCGCACCTCCCGGGTCTGATTCTAACCCTACTGAAATATGCAAAATCTTGAAAATGTACGTGTTCTTCTACCAGATAAATCAGATTTCAGTGAACTGACATATGCCAAAAACCTGAATTTCAGGCTTTTGACCTATGTCAGCTTACTGAAATCTGATTTATCTGGTAGAAGAACAGGCAGATCTTGACGATATTTTGTGTCCTTAGCAGCGAAAGGGATAATATCTGTTAACACTGAGATGCAATGAGGCAATGGATGAAGTAACTTTCTTTCTACAAAAGGGAGGGGGGGGGGGACGCACAAAAAAGCAAAACACAATAGAAACGCCGCTTGTAGTACACTACATCAGTATTCCGGGGATTCGATATTCTGACCCTACTAATTTGACCAACAGTTGTCCCTTTCCACAAGTATTTGTCAACCTCTATCCCTCTCTGTTTTCTAACACACATCGAACCGCAGGTAGAAGGAGACACAGAGAGAAAGAGAGAGAGAGAGAGAGAGAGAGAATGAGAAGGAGGGAAAGAAAGAAACAAGTGGAAGAGAATGAGGGGTGAGCGACAAGCAACCAGGGTATTGTTTTGAGGGAAGTGAGGTGTGTAGGGGTGGTTGGAAAGGGGTAAGGGGAGAGAGAGATAGGGAGTGAGGGAGATACAATTGTATCCGCGATATCGTGTCCGATGGAAAGAGTCTATCAACTCCCGGACTCCATTTTTCAACCGATTGTGCAGTCCTTACTTTCATTCGTGAAGGACACAAATCATGCTATACACCTGCTTGGCTTGGCGACCTTCAATTATCCGAGTCTGGTGAAAGGCACGCTAGATGTACAGGCACTGTACACGTCTATAACCCATGGTGATGGACTAAAAGCTGTCCGCCACTTCATGGAGAACTGTCCGGACAAGGTTGCCGACGCCAATGCTTTAGTTTGTCTGACGGAGCTGGTACTCACGCTGAACTCGTTTGAATTCAATGGAGAATTCTTCCAAACAGAGATGGATGTTGATTTCGCAGGTCAAATACTGTAGACAGAAGATATGATAATTCGTTTGCAAAGCGTATAGAGCCTTGGAGCATATCTCGTGTCAAAATAGAGCTTCATTTAATTCCTAAAACTATGTTATTTTGTTGGCAGGTGAGGGTGGAAATTATGGAATTGAACAAAAATCGACTTGAAGAATGATATCGTTTGGAATGAGCAATGATTTTTAAGTACACATCCGTCAAAAACCTGCAACGCACAATTAAACGTAATACTATAGACTAGGTTCTTGCGTGTTGGATAGATGCTTGATGTGATAAAAATCAGAAATGATTTCCAAACATCAGAAATCCATTATCACAATGATTCATCCTAGTAGGAGACGAACTCAAGGCTTTATCGTATTAATCTTTTTGCTGCTACAAATTGAAGGTTGATGTCCTGTTTTATTTTGGTAATTAGTCTGAAGAAAGCCTATAATTGAATTTCCATCTTCGTATCTTTAAACTGTTTTTATCGTGTTGTCTTCCAAGCCTGTCTGTTCCTTATTAGGTCTACTTAAAAGTAAAATAAAAAAAGCAAGTACAATGATTATAATCAGTTGAGAAAATCTCAGTATTGATTTATCCCTGCCGTATGTAATTTTTCATTTCGTTACCTTTCTTTTATTTCAATATCTGTTACCTCTTTTGGAACATGTCTGCATCGTTATGATGAATCGATAGATTGTAGCGAAGGAAAATCTGTAATTTGTTTGGTAGTGTTAGTTTTCACCTCTTAGATCACAACCATTTATGCTTTTCAGATGCCCAGCTCTATGTCTTGATACAAATTTCGACGAAGCGTTTGGGCTCTTAACACTTCCCCACACCTACACATCTTTAACAAACCCAGAGCGAAATGAGAAAACGCGTGTTGAATCCTTGAATAGGACCGTGTGTACAGTCCAGTGTGTCTTGGCATTTAGAGATAACAGTAACGTTGGTCTTGCACGTTCTGAACTGTACATGCATTATTGATGTTGCAACTGCGTTAACGTTTCATTTTAGGAAAGTCTTGTTGAGTTTGCTGGCATTCGTTCTAAGTTTCCCCGTGTTTCTGTGGTGTGAAGCGAGAGAGTGGCTATGGTTGCCCTTCTCGGGATGGGACGCTGCTCCAACTAGAACCTTATTTACTCCTCGGTGAAGTGAGCCAATTGAAGCATATTTCCTAATTGCCGCGTAAATCTAAGACGGTGCTCCCACTATGCTCTGTTTGGCCTCAGTGAGTGCCTCTGTTAATTTCTAATGAATTATTGATCCGGGGTTAATCGCTGTAAATTTATTAATTGATATGGTTACTATTATTAATTATGAATCATTGATATTATAAACGTTTGTCATTATTACAATTATTTACTATAAATCATTACTATTATTATCATTATTATTATTATCATTATTATTATTATTATCATCATCATCATTATCATCATTATTATCATGTACATCTTTGTTGTCCTTGCCCATTTACAGCGTCTAGCTCGCAAACAGGCAAAAGCTACCAGAAGACCAGAGATTTCTACCAGAGCTGCATGTCTGTGACACTGGACCATAGACAGGAGGTGCTCCGGAACATGGCTTCCTTCCTGGACAGCATCGGAGGCTGGAGCAACTCGGACAACGACACCTTTAACTCCTGGGATTACATGGTAAAACGACATACAACTCTGCTCTTAACCCTCTCAATACTAAGTGTTTGGAATACTAACTAGATAGGCACATCGACATCTTACAGATTTGCCTGTTCTAATATCAGATAAAGCAGGTTTCAGTGAACTGACCTAAAAAAAAAAATATGTATCAGTTTACTGAAATCTTATTTATTTGGTATAAGTATAAGAACACATTACTTTTGATGATTTTGCATATCATACTTTATTATTAAAATCGGACCACGCCCTGTAAGGGTTAGCCCGTTCAATGCTAAAGTATCGTATACGTACAATAAATAGATAGAGAGAGAGGGGGATAGAGAGAGAGAGATAGATAGATAGAGGGAGAGAGAGAGACATTATCTCTTTGTCAACAGTTTTGAGAGATAGTTTTCTCTCTTTGGTAAATTATCTCTCTGTGTAAGTGTAAGGACGTTGTGAAAGGTCCGTGGCAGGGTACACGTCTGATTATTCTTTTAACTAGCCTATCATCTTAGTTACCCCTCGGCACTTGTATAAGTTTGGCAGTTGAAAGCACCTTTAAACAAACAAACATAATAATTCCCCATGTAACTTTGTGTCAATAAGACGTGTTATTGAGACTGCTGTTTTGTATGTAGTTTAGGTATTGTTTAGTTATATTTCTATTTTTGTTTTACCCACTGCCCTGTGGGTGTATCTTTGCTTATATGTATGTGTGTGTGTGTGTGTGTGTGTGTGTATGTGTATGTCTGTTTGACTCTGTGTGTGTGTGTGTCTGTTTGTGTGTGCGTGTGTGTGTTTGTTTGCGTGTTGTGCTTGCTTCATTTTTTTTCCTTATTGAAGACAGGCAAATGGTAGCAAAAAAAAAAACCCCCAAAAGTCTAACAGTGTTAAAGAAGGACGTTAAACCAACGTATTTATCATTATTTTTTTCGATGGAAATAATTGTGGAGCCTTTTATTGATCAGTCCATGTTGTGTATGTTTGTATGGACAGGTAGGGCTAGAACACACACATCGTCACGGTGTCTGGCCCTTGTTCAAACTCACCGTGGAGGTAGACGAGAGAGATCGCACTCAGCAAAACATCATCAAGGTAAGTGGACACCGTACACCCAACAAATAAGTGGAGTCAAAATTAAAAATTCACAACGATGCCAGCCAGCCCTTTTGATATTTTACCTCATAATTAATCGTGTGATACTATCACAGAGTAGTAAAATTGCTGATAAATAGTAATCTGATTAAGTATTTTACTGTTAAAAGGAAAAATAAATGTGTACACTATTACATCATTTCTTATGGGTTATCGTTGTATTATATTATTATAAACTATCTCAAAAAGCAATTTCTAATTTTTCATAAGATTTTTAATCATCTGTATTATTATTCATGTTGTTTTTTGGTGGGAGGTCTGATTCAAGCCAAACTGAATTATATGCAAAATCTTTAAAATGTAAGTGTTCTTACACAAGATAAGTCAGATTTCAGTTCAATGAAATCCGATTTATCGGGTAAAATAACAGGCACGTTTTGAAGATTTTGGTGTCATTAGCAGTGAAAGGGTTAATGTGATGTATGTTATCCTTTTCAGATTGTATTAACGGTTTGCTAATGGGTAGCGAAAGACTACTTTTTATCGTGAACATTCAGCCATAGACATATTCCACGATTTCCCCCCCAATAACATGCCTTGATCTTATACTGCTCTTTATGGCCTTTTCGAATAAAAAAAAAATACGAAAGGAGAAGATACTATTGTCTGTTACAAACACCACTACCACGCAAGGAATACCAAATCGGTAGTTGAAAAGTTCCAACAGTTCTCCCTTATCTAAAGTCTAGACGTTCTTTTATAAATGAAAGGCACCGGTAGCTTTTTATATCGGGCAAGCTTTGTTACATTGTGTGGGCAAATGGAGGGAAGATCACCCTTGATAGTTTGGCCAATTTTTAATTCCCATTCCTTTTCAAATGCAAAATTCATTTTTTTATTTTTGGATAATGCTTTCGGATTATTTTTTTTAATTTCCATTCTCCCAACACAGCTATTGCAATTTGACGATAAAAGTCGGCAAGGGAAATCAAGTTTTAATGATGTAATTGCAGGGAGGGTTTTTTTTTATCGTTTCCTTATTCTTCATCTTGTGTCAGAAAAGCGACATATTTATGATCGGACACTTAAAATGAACAGATTTGTTCTTATTTTTAATTTTTTTTTTATTTCTCCATCTTCTCCTCCTCCTCCTCCTCTTATCTCCCCTTCTCTTCTCATCCTCATCTTAATCCCCATCCACTACCTCTTTTCCCTATCTTCCTCCTCCTATTATTACACTCCTCTTCTTCTCCTAATTGTACCACACTCCTCATTCTTCTTTCAGCCCCCCCCCCCCTCCATGCTCTCCTCCCCCTCCTTTTCAACTTCTAACTCCTTCTCGCCGTCGCTTCCTACCTTGCTTCTTCTCAGAGCCTGATCGACTGACAAACTTCACCTTTCCAACTTTTTAACCCTTTCACTGCGAGGTCTGATTCAAATGCAACTGAGATATGCAAAATCTTTAAAAAATGTATGCGTTCTTATACAAGATAAATCAGATTTAAGTGAACTGACGTAGACTTTTGGCATATGTCAGTTCACTGACATTTGATTTACCTGGTATAAGAACAGGCAAATCTTGAACATTTTGTGTCTTTAGCAGTTAAAGAGTTAAGTGTTGACTTCTCTCTCTCTCTCTCCTTCTCCCTCCTACTCTCTGTTTCCTTCTATCTATCCCCCTCTCTCTCACACACACACACTCTCTCTCTCCCTCTCTCTCTTCCTCTCTCTCTCTTTCTCTCTCCTTCTTCCCTCAACAGTTTTGTCACACTTTAGAATACCTACTCTCCTTCTCACCTGTTTCTATTCTCATGTCAGCACTGCTATGTTTTGGACTATACTCCTGTAAAATATGATGTGTACTGTTCGTTCACTAATGTGTACTGTTCGTTCACTAATGTGTACTGTTTGTTCACTAATGTGTACTGTTCGTTCACTACTCACACAGATTAATATTGGAGAGACAATGCTCCCACCTGACCTCAAACCCTTTATTAATAAATCGGATGTAGAGAAGGGAAACTCATCAAGCGCTGATGACAAGTATTTTCCTCATTCCCTCAAAGATGAGAAGAAGGTTTGTGCAGATTCAATCACGTATTGCATCCATTCATTTTCTCATCTATGAATCCATTCATCCATTCAAGCATCTGTGTATCAATCTGTTACTTACATTGACTATGACTTGAGATTTTTCTAAGTAACTAATACTCATCATATCTAGTGATTTCTTGGTTATTTGTTTCACTGTGATTTTACAATTTTATTGATAATCAATGATGATGATAATTTGATGTAATAATGATAATAAGGATAATAATGAACATGCAAATGAATATAATGAACATCAGTTTTGTAGTGCATATCACCCATTATTAATTCATCAATGTGTCTGTAATTATAATTTGTTCCATGCACTAGTTCTATATGCTTATATTGAACTATGTATTGATTTTATTTCTTCACAGCTCCGCCAGGTTTTCATTGATGAGACTGTCCACTTTTTTACCAGCTTTGGCATGGCCTTGCCTCAAGCTGAGAAATTAGCAGAGGAAATTATGGTTTTGGAAGAAATTATCATGAAGGTTAGAGGCCATGCATTTTTTCGATCATGCTTGCTTGTAATTGAGCCAATCAATATTTAATAACTTTGACTAATTGATAATAATAATTCATCCTGTATATTTCAGTCTTCAATTCGGTGTTTGCCTGTTTTCTTAATAGTGTATTTGAATCACCTGGTAAATATGAAATATTGTAAATTCATGAATGATTCCAGTCTTTTGGTAATTTGAATGGCTAAGAGGAAACAAAACAGCAATGTGGGTAACAAACATTCGAAATCATAAGAAATTACTCGAATTTGGAATAAAAATGTAGTGCAGGTTTAAACCCTCCTCCATCTTGTCTTCCCATTTTACTGCTTTCTATAGCTTAAGTCTCATATCTGCACGGTATATTAATCAAAATCTGATTTATCTTAAAGAAATAAAAGCATTATAGACATGAAACATATGAAAACAAATTATCTCAGTTGGATGTAATTTTTTTAAAAGTGAATGAATATAATTTGCTTCTGTACTTAGTCTTTTCTTCTTCTTTTTTTAAATTCTTCAAGGCATCCCATGGATATAATCACATTCACGACAGGGTCAGCCTTTACAACGTGATGACTGTGTCAACACTCCAACGGAACTATTCCCTGGTAGGCTGGGGCTTGTTATAGTATGATAGAATAATGATCCATTGCGTTTTTGGTTGTTGACAGTTTGTCGCCCTATTTAACACAATTTTAGGTCATAAAAAAAAAGAGGGTGTTAGTATGCTGTGCCACACAGAGTAAAATGGAGAGCTTATGTGTATATCTCACCCAGACATAGTATCCTGCGTACTGACACCTGGCCAATCAGTCTTAGCACTGTTCCCATGACGGTGAGCAAACAAAATGAGGAATGCAGTATGATCAATACTGCTATTTTTCTTTATTGCGTAGTCACTACTTTGAGCCTATTGTAAAACGGGTATAGTGCGTTAGAAGAACTTAGTTTTATTATTTATTATCATTAAGCACATTTTAAAGCCTTAGATATGACACCGCTTGGATTTTAAACACCAACCTAACTGATTTCAAGTCAGATGCTTTACCACTTGGCCTACAATGCCATTTACTATCTATGTAATTCAGCCATTTCTTCTCAGTTTGAAGAATTCTATATTGAAAATGCTCTCAGAGACCAATTTAAAGTATACAAAACAAAACAAAATAAGCCAGAAAGTTAGAGGAACCTTTTTAAAGGTGAAAAAAAGGTCTGTTTATCCTATGTTCTCTGGCTGTCAAACTCAGGCAATCATAATCCCATTATGGGAAAAAGTGTGATATAAAAGGAATGTAAAATCGGCCTGTAATTATATTCTTTTTCTGCCCTTTCCAGCTGTCTGTATTCTCCATATTTCATTTATATTCTTATTACTGCAGTGCAGGGAAAGTAAATGATTTGATTTCAGAAAATTATGGGATATTTTTTTGCTTTTTGTCTCAGACTTAATTTTCAATTTTAGATTGTATGTTTTGACCATGTCTGTCTGATTTTAAAGAATTTAGGGTCACAACTCATTTTTTTTTCTGACACTTTAAAAAACTTCATTTTATATGAATTGAAGGTGAACTGGATTCAGTATTTCACTGCATTGGGGTTTGTAGTGAAGCCAGACACAGAGGTGGTTGTTTTACATCCAGACTACCTGGCCAAGATCACCACAGAACTGAGGAAGTATTTCGATGGGCCAGAGGAAAAACAGAGGTTTGTAATGATAATATTAATAATGCTTTGATTTTAGAGATATTACAAATGACAATAACCAAGGCCCTACATTCTATTACATATTCCTTGTTCCTACAAGGACATAAGAGTTTGGACAAGTTACCATTGATTGATGAATACTGTATTATCACTGCTTAAGGGCACCAACTGTAGGTAGCGCACCCCTAGCAGGTCTATGATAAATAGATTGCAGTGATGTGTGTAAATAAAACTCCTTCAGTTATAATTAATAACTACTACTGTGACACAGAAAAGACAATACAAATGACAGACGTCTTTTTTTCCCCCAACTTATTAACAGTTGTACATACATGAGAAATCCATCTATGAAAATACACACTGCGTCATTAAGAACGAGAAGGGTTCGATTCATCTCATGTTATTGCATACTCCCTTCTTTCTCTTTGCAACATATAAATGCACCCTTTTGAGCCTATTTCCCAAGCGCAATGTGCGATTATAAAGGGGTAATACGAAAGGTGAAAAGATGAAAGGATAATTCCAAGTTTGGACCATATATTTCGGTCAAGCAATGCCTGAGAAGGAAGATTGCGTTTTACAGAATGAGATGATGAGGCTAAATAACAAAGAAGAGTTCCAATTGAAAAGTGGATATGATTGTACTGTTAGAACTGAAATAAACAAGAACATTAACTTTTAATCGACTGTCAAATCATGGGTTTTAAACAATTTCTCTGAGATAGAGCCAATGGCAATAAGACTACAACAACAGTTTTCGAAATTTATTTGGATAAATAATATTGTCAAAATATGCCAGGGGAAATAAAAGGGAGGATGTTTGCTTTGAGAAAATTTCATATCTGTGTAATTTTGTTATTTTTTATAATTCCATCCACAGAGTTCTGCGAGATTATTTTGCAATCAGTTTATTGAGGTCGTTCCAACCTTTCTATGACAAATCTTTATTTGACATCACTGAAATTGGTGAGTGGTTGTCCACTGTTCATATCTGATCTTAGGAAATAAGACCTGATAAATCTTGAGTTATGTAATAAATAAATACTCAATCACAGTTCTTTTAATAAAAGATCCAAGTTTAGATAAATCATATTGACAAAAATTGATTAAAATAGACAATAAAATTCAAGTTTGATTGTATTATATAAATTAGTTATCTCCAAATATATACTTCGGAGGAAGATTGTGCTGTTATTTTCCCCTTCATATTTCTTCTTTGAGAATTGAGAATGTACATACTCTTGGCAGCTAAGAGGATTAAGTACTTTTAAAAAAACCAAATTGATATATTGATTTATATAATTTCTTTATTTATTAAAAAAATAATGTTTTCCTTATTCAATAATGAAGTTATTGCTTTGATGTTTATAGAAACAATTAATTCAAGGGTTTTTTTTTATTTTACTGTTTTTTCTGTTCCTTTCAATTCAGAAAATGATGACATAGAAGAGCCATGGAAAAGGTGTACATTTTACACCAACAAAGCCTTGAGCTTTGCCACAGGCGCCCTGTATGTCAAGGGAACTAACTCTGAAGACAGTGTGGAGAAGGTTTGTTTTTATTGATCTTTTACAATGTCTGGCTTTATTATTATTAGTAATCTTTTTTAAAAATAACATTTCAAAAGAAAGGGATTTTGCTGTTGCTGGAATGATTTTGAATAGTTTTCTTGATATGAAATACTTAATAATAGCTTTTCATAGTAGGGTTATAGTATCATAGTAGTAGTACTATAACCATCACCTTTTTTCCGTTAAACAATTTAATGAATAACAGTACCTGGGTTTGAGTCTTACTCCAATAACTTTCCTACTTCCCTATTTTTCAGCTTTTATGGCTTTTTTTATTCATCAACACTTTTCATCATTTAGCTTATTTTTAATTATTATCTGCGCGTGCAGTGCACGACACTTTACCACAATCTTTGTCATTCAGTCATGATAAGATGTGAAAATGGTCTTTCTTACAAAGAAAACAAAACCTAAAACCCTTCAAAATTGTTTGACTGTGTGGTATCCCATTATTTCTGTGTTGAAGCTCTTTGCTTTTCTTGCTCTATGAAAGTTTTTCAAAGAGATTTAATCCTTTCACATGCGAAATCTGATTCAAGCCCAACTGAATTATATGCAAAATCTTAAAAATGTACGTGTTCTTATACAGGCAAGTTTTGAGGATTTTGGTGGCCTTAGCAGTGAAAGAGTTAATGTATTTCTGTTGACCAGATTGAGAAGCTGATTATTTTTGTGAGGAATGCATTCAAAGACCATTTGCTGAGAAAATTCTGGATGGACAGAAGAACAAGGATCAGGGCTGAGAAAAAGGTAAACTTCTTATCTCAAGTGATTCCATTGAGAAATGATTTCTAGCATTGGAATAGTGTAACTTTTATTAAAAAGTTGAAAACATTTTGTTATGAAAATGTATTACATTTGCAATAGGACACCATCATGTTTGTTTTTTTCAATCATTCCCCAAATAAAACCTCACAAGTTAATCCTCAACTTTTTGTCAAGCGTTCCTTGCCTGTGGAGTTACATCTCTCATTTAGTTTCTTCAGCATTGTAGAATTATTAGTGTAGATCAGGCTGACTATCCTTTTAGACAAAAAAAATGTCTCCAAAGTATGCTGCCCTGTACTGTTTTATTGTAATAATTGGTCTTTTCTAAAAATATATTTATTCTCTTGCTAACAAACCTATGCTCAGTTATTTTACATTTCATTTTCAGGTGGATGCCATCATTGACAAAATCAGCTATCCTTCTTACATTCTGAACAATACTTTTTTAGATCATCACTATAAAAATGTGAGTTACTTTCAATTTGTACTTGAGTTTGAAAATCTGTATTTCTTATACCATATATAAAAAAGAGGGATCATTTGTCAAAAAAATACAATTTAGAATATAATAAATGCTGTTTGTCAACCTTGATGAAGCATATAAAAAAAGATGTAGGTAATTATTTCCTGCATGAAGTATAATTGTACCACTGAAAAAGTTGAAAGTTAGAGGAGATTTTATAAATTGACCTTTATTGTTTGATGAACAATCAACAATCACATAGAGGAGTTGTGGAAAAGAGTGAAATTTTACACCAATAAAGCTTTGAGCCTTATTCCTTTTCTTTTTTTAAATTATTAACAGATGACTGTGGGCAAAGATAGCTGGTTTGGCAACCTTGTATCATGGAAGAAATTTTTGCTCGCCCATATGAATGCTGAACTCATTCAAGTGCCTGACAGGAAGAGCAGGTAGCTTACACCTCTAAGAGAGAGTATTACTAAATAGTAGAGCAGGCACTGAAAATAAGTCACAGTAGCTAGCATGGCTAAAGATTTCTTAGATGTGCAGGTAAGATTCAAAGGAGAAAAAAATGGATAGCAATGTAGACAGGCATGCTTTCCTTTACAGCTGGTCAGGCAAAGGATGCCATTGAAGGTCCTGAGTGATAATCTCATTTCGTTACATTTAAACTTCCGAGTTTTTCTTCTTTCTCTGGCCTATCACAGAGTAAAACCCCTGTCAACAAGCTTAAGCCTTTGGTCAAGCATGGGTCTAGATTAGAACTACATTGCAGTACTTGCCCCATTTGTGGACAACGTGATAAAAAAAGATCACACAAACAAGCATGGTGGAAATTTTGCAGCTTTGAATTTAGACAGTATAAGCTATTCCACAGACCTCTTACTTCCTCCACAGCCTTAGTGGCAAGGGTATGAAAATCAGATTTGCTTCTAACATGACATGTTGCTATGCCTTTTTATATCTTTTCTAGTTCCTCATTGGTGAACGATTGAAAGTTCCTAAATTTGATTGATGTGATTCATTTATTTTAAGCACTATTCAATAACCACTGCAAATGTTGCCGAGATTTCGTTTGATCTGGTATTAAAAATGAAAAACTGTGGAAGTAGACAGAGCATTCATTTGCAAATTTTAAAGTGTCTCTTCTTTTTAGCTGTGTCTCCTTTTGTCTCTTTGCCTGTGATATATAAATCAGTGTGATTCTCCTTTTGGCCAAAAATATACTAAGTCCATCCAACAGTTGTCTCCATAATGAAAACAGTTAAAGGATGATTAATTAGTATCGATCTTGATTTGTTTCGTGCAAATTTTATGAATTTATCTTTTCCCTATTTATTAGTTTACGCCAATACTTCAATATGCAATGATTGTAAAAAAGTTGTTTTTACTATTTGCCCCCAGCTGGCTACGTCCCCCTGTCACAGTGAATGCCTACTACTCAGCCACTCGCAATGATGTCATTTTCCCTATTGCAATGTTTCATTTGCCTTTTTACATTCCAGATGGTCCAAGGTAAGTGTTTGTATTGATATAAAAACATGAAACCAAAAGAAATCTTAACGTCTGTTTGGATGCCCATATTGTCAGATTTCACTGATCTTTTTAAAAAAAATATATTATAACATTAGTTCATTTTAGGCTTTGGTTTTCTTTTTAAAATCATATGTTTGATCTTACAATCTTATCAATCATTTTTTCTAATTTTTTCTTTCTTAGCGCTGTCAATTTTGGTGCCATGGGTTCTATAATTGGCCATGAGATAACCCATGCTTTTGACATCCAGGGTGAGTCACACTTGACTGAATTCATATCTTTTGACTTTTGACTTCTTTTTGTGCTAGCTTAGTTAATTAATCTTTTTTTTTTCTGCTCTCAGCTTACACTGACACTTCAAAATTTTACTCCCAGGCTGTGATAAAGTGAAAATTTGTTTTTGAGAGCGTCAAGCATCATGACAGTACAGAAAATATTGTTTCAGTTTAGTGATAAATCTCTTCACAAGTTAAACACAGGCAGTTTGGAGATATGAAGCCTATGAAGTTATGATGTTTTATTTTGTTCATTTTTCTTTTTTTGTGTTTTATTTTCTTACCAAATTTATTCATAGATGTAAGAAGGACACTAAAATCTTCAAGATTTTCCTGTTCTTATACCAGATAACCAGATTTCAGGTAACTGACAGTTCACTGAAATCTGGTTCATCTGGAATAAGAACACATACATTTTCAGAATTTTGCATATTTCAATTGGGTAAGAATCAAATCTTGCTTTGAAAGGTTGAACTATTTTTGGATTTTTATCATCCAAAAATTAAATCTTTATTTCTCTTCAAGCAATGATTAGAAAACTGGTGTGTTTGTACTCTCAGGTCGACAATATGACGGCCAGGGCAAGCTGTCTGACTGGTGGGATGAGCAGACAGCCCACAAATTTGAAACGACAACCAAATGTATGAAGGATCAATACAGCAACATCACTGTTAAAGGAGTCCATGTACGAGCTTTGCTATTTCTCATTTTGAACTTTCCAGTGTATCTGAAATTTTATTGAAGAATGTTTGATCATTGAAAATTCTTGATAATTGAAACTTATTAAATTCAGCTGCAACAAACTATACACACATTAAAACCTCCATAAGTAACATTCTAGTGTAGCAGAAAGAGATGGTATCTTTTTTATATGTTTCCTGACTAACCTCTTTATCAAAGCAATAAATGTCATTAAATTTGTTTTAATTAACCAAAACAATTTTGTAAGACTTTCTACACGTTTTCTAATGAAAAATGTCTGTGGAGGTTGTATCAAATACATGGAGTATTCTCTAGCTTCACCTAGTCTTGCACCAATTAAATGATTAGTCAATCTATTTGAGCTCGTCTCCTTACTGTAAGTAGTAGTAGTAGTAAGTCCTTTACAGCCTTATGGCCCATGGACCCGGAGCTTATTCCAATTTTTGTAGCGTGAAGCGGACAAATGACAATGGTTGCCACCCCCTGGATAGGACGCTGGTCTATCGGAGATGACTTTCCCCAAGCCGGATTGTGGATTGGTACCCATTTTATACCTGGGTGGGGTGAGGCAATTGGAATAAACTTCCTTGCCAAAGGAAAAACCGAAGTGCCACTGGTAGGAATTGAACCTGGAGTCCCCAGGTTCTGTGCTGCGTTGCTACAAGTTTGGCCACCACGCCTCCGTCTCCTTACTGTACCTAATGATAAAGAGTTTTAAAGATTTGCCTTTCTATTCACCATGTAGATTGATGGAGATTTCACACTGGATGAAAACATTGCAGATAACGGCGGTGTGAGGGCTGCTATTTATGTAAGTATTTTTATTTTTTTTTAATTTTCAGGCAGTTAATGTTTTTCATCAATGCTATTGTATGCATGAAGGGTTTATCTTGGGAAACATCTCATAAGTAATCAATTTTTTTTTTTTTAAAACCCTTCTTAAGTTCAAGAAGTCTGTAACAACTGTGTTGAAATGCGCACTGTCAGTAATACTCACTCCTGTCGAGTCTGTCAGTTAGCTGGAAAAAGCAATGAGGAAAATAATTCTTAATTTAAAATGCATTTGTTTCCATTCCTGTATGCCAAGTGGTACTTTACAGAAATGTTTAGACAGAAAGTTAGCATCCAAAAATAAATTAATTACAATCACCCACTTGCATTAACTTTTGCTTGGACATGAGATAAATTAACAAATTTTTTTGTTTCATTTAAAATCTTTAACAAATCCCTTTACAAATTTAAATGGTGATATACCCAAAATATTTTATTCTTGATATAGTGGGATTTTGTATTGAAACTCATGATATCGACAACAATTTAAACTTTTATCATCCATATTTGAGGAAAGTAGAATTAGCACCAATGAGCAAGCAATAGGGCCTTTAAAAAGTAACTAAAATAATGAAAAGGGATCAAGAGAATAATTAATTGTTTAATAGGTAAGTTTCTAAAATACAAAGAATGAAAAAAAAGAGCAGTTGCCATGAAAAATGAAGTGATTTTGACAAGCATGAATAGCACAAATGAAACCAATAGAACCAGTAAAAAGTCTTCAATGTGAGGAATATTTCCAGGCTTACCAAATGTGGATTGACAAATATGGGGAGGAGCTGATGCTTCCAGGGCTCAACATGACCATGTATCAAGTCCTCTTCACCAGTTACGCACAGGTAAACAGAGGAAAAATCCATTTTATTCATTTCATTAATACCAAAAAGTATTTCATTTGCTTTCATCCGATATATTAGTTGATTTAATACACACTCTCTCAAGTGGATTGATCAGAATTTGAAGCCGTTTATAGTCCTTGTAAAGGAAGGGAATGTTCAAAGATGTCCAAAAAAATTTGTTTTGACCATTTGGGTGCAAAAGTGATAAACATTCATAATTTTTGTCCTTGTTATTAACTTCATTAATTCATTAACCCCTTCACGCCTTTCAACTTTGTGGGAATTTAAAAAAAAAACTATTGAGTATTTCTTTGCCTTGTAGAATAATTTCAAAATTTAAAATGTATTAAAAGAAATTTTGTAGCATTCTTTTTCTGACTGTTGTATTGCTCACAGATGTACTGCAGCAAATGGACAGACTCTGGCTTGTTTCTCCATTTACTGCGTGACCCTCACAGCCCTGGAGTGGCCAGGTATTTCCTTTTGTTTTAATCTAATTAGCCTTTCTATAGAAAATATGACATAATTGCAAATTCAATTAATTTGATGAATTCGATATATGTGTTGAACATGTTGCCAATAAACTCATTGTGCTTAGCTTTAAGGATAAATTTGAGACTGCAACGTTTTACATTACTTTCATAATGTGTTTTTGAAATTCCTCATCTTTTTTTTCCACTCCCTTTGACTTTTTCCCATCACAGTTTTTTGTTCTTGGCAGCTGTTTACCTCTTCTCTAAATCAGCCTCTTCCTCTTCCATCCTCCTCTTTCTCACTGTGCTCCTTTACCTTATTATTCCCTTCATCATCATAATCATTGTCATCATCTTGTTGTCTTTTCTTGCTCATATCTGTTTTTACATGCAAACACATTGGATAAGATTTTCAAATTTAAAGCTGTTGGTATAATTTCACAACAATTTTTTTTATCATGAAGACTAAACCAAGAGTCAATCTCTTTCTGTAGGATTTACGTTGCCTTTTTATTTGTATATGTGTTGTCAGAGTGAATGGAGCCCTGTCAAACAGTCAGACGTTCAACTGGGCCTTCAACTGTCCCCTGGACACCAAGATGAACCCCAGAACTAAATGTGAAGTGTGGTGATTCCAAGTTTGATGACTGAAGCTGAGTGTGAGATATGATTGAAGATTGAAAGAGAAAAAACCCCTGATTGTTTGACTTATGAGGTGTGAGAGCATGACAGAAGCCATGAAATAGGGAGAGGGAGAATTTTTGTGTAATATAATAAGAGGAAAAGATGAAAAGAGCTACAATGGCAAATAATTTTTTGTACATAAATGTGACACAGAGAGGCTTATAAAGTCTCAATCATTGAGAAGACAGAGAGAAAGAGAAAGAGAGAGCGAAAGAAAGAGAGAGAGGGAGAAAGAAGGATGAGAGTCAGAAACAGACTTTGGGAATTGGAAAAAAGTGAGACTTAATATTTGTGAACCATTTCTTTATTCTTTGTAACAATTTCCTGTTATTGAAACTTGGTAAAGAGTTGTGGTTGAACTTGAAATTGATATCAGACAAGGTTTTTTTTCTCTCATATATACTTGGCAGCTCTTCCAAAATAAAAGTGCTAACTGTGAACAAACTTTAAAAAAAAAATTAAAACTTCATGTCTGTGATTTGTACTATTTCAAACAATTACCTGTATGTGACACTTGCCTTTTAAGAATAACTTGTGTAATAATTATAAAGACTACACCCATAGATTTTAATATTTGTCATTTCATATACCTTAACTCACTCAACCCTAACACAGAATATTTCGGTCTGAACTTTTACAATGGTCAAACTCAAGAAAAACTATTTCTCACATATTTACACACTATACTTCTCTAGGAAGATAAATCCCTCCTTGACATGCATAGTTATAGCCAGTGTAACTGTTCTTCAAATAGCCTTGTAGTAGCCTTTGACCAAAGGCGTGGAAGCGTTTTATTCTTTGTTTTGACTTTCACTGTCATTGTGATAGCTAGGCACGTTTCACTTTCAGCATTGCTGAGTGGCTCTTGTTCTATGTATATTTTCAAACAAAAATTCCATTTCATTTACAGCTTTCATACTTTGTACACTAAAATGGTACAAAATAGTGTGAACTTGTATTAAATTTTAAAGAGGTCAATCAATATTGTGTATTTGTTTTAACCCTTTAAAGCGGGGTCCTATTCTAACGAAACAGAATATACAAAATATACAAAATTCACATGTTCTTATACTACATGAAAAAGAAGTCAGAATTCAGGCTTTTGGCATATGTCTGTCCAATGAAATATTTTTTTATCT
Organism: Melibe leonina; assembly: GCA_031471865.1. Classification (NCBI taxonomy): domain Eukaryota; kingdom Metazoa; phylum Mollusca; class Gastropoda; order Nudibranchia; family Dendronotidae; genus Melibe; species Melibe leonina. Next base: position 17,454 of record JAUEKZ010221291.1, read on the forward strand.
TGTATAAAAAATGGCAAATCTTGATTTTGATGTCTCTGGTTAGCAGTTTGAGAAAGAACCGTAGCAGTGAAAGGGTTAAGCCATTCAAAAGTGGTATAAATTGCTAGGGAGAGGTGTATTACAAAGTCTAGGGTTGAGTGAGCTTACTATGACTTTTTCCAAATAGTGCTAAGAAATTGTAAACTTAAAGCTTCCTTTCCTGTAGTGTCCTTGGTCATAATTTGTAAGGAGATATATTCATCCCCTTTTGGGGTCAGGCTCTTGCAGTCAAAGTTATATTGTGTAAATCTAACTGATAGACTGCTAGCCAAAGTTTTGATATAATGAAAACCTTAAAATCTTACGGTCTCAATGCATGGATTCAGATTTTCAGACATCACACCATAGTGTCCGATAAAATTCCTCGACCCTTCTGGAGAATTATTTATGCTGAATTTGAAAAAACAGTAATCTTGTTTATTTTCCCCATTTTGTAAGTTCTCTCATTTACAATGCACCTATTTCTTTTCTATCTCCAGGTGTCATTTAATTATCAATCACCCATGCTCAGAATCTGAATAATATCAAACTTGAAAACTATAGGAAAAAT
>JAUEKZ010221402.1:1623-22182 GCA_031471865.1 Melibe leonina
GTTTTCATTTTCTAAAGATTCATATTTCTTGAAGTCTCTCACACACACACTAATGATTGATGAATTAAGAAAATATTGGTTATGAAGAATGAGTTTTTTTTTAACAGATTTGACTCTATTGTAAATTTTCTTCTGTTCAATTGAAAACTGTTTGCTGGACAAACAACAGTGAAAGTGGCATTAAAACAAATTTGAATGATTTAGTTATTTCTGCTCAAGTTTTATGTGCTTTTGTTCATGCATGATATAGTGATAGTGATCCCTCTAAGTAAGTATTTTTTGGTTAGCTAGTATTTTCATTATTTTTTTTTCAAGGCACAAGGCGCTCCTCATGAAGATGAGGATAATGAGGATGAAGAAATAAGTTATGAGCTAAACCCACAAGTCCAACAATTCTGTCAGACAGTAGATGCTTTCATATATGTGGTTGATGCCTCACAAGATAAAGAAATAGGTGAGAAACTTATGAATAAATCTCTGTATGTAGGTAGAGAAATAGTATTTTTCACTTTCTCATATGGAATAGTTTGTTAATGACAATAACAAATATAACAATCAATTAATATAATCACCATTATAAAGTGCAAGCAGGAGGCAATCTTCAGAGAATGAGTGATGGCTGATATATAAATGGCTTTCAAGCTTAATAGGTTAGATGGCAAGGCAAATGATTCTTCCATTTGGTTGGTTTTGTATTCTTCCTAAATGTATAAAATTTGTAAAGAACACAGTGTTTTATGCACTTGCAAGTGTTGGCCATATCTATATTAGTACTTACATAGATATATATGAAAACGAATGTATATAGCAGTTGACCCTTTTATTTTCAGTTTCATTTGGAAGACAAGAGTTGAAGCTTATGTTACGAGAGCGTAAGACATCTCCTCATCTGCCTGTGTTGGTTTTGTCATGTGTGAAGCAAGAGGGTGACAAAAGACTTCCTGCTAGTGACATTGTCAAATTGCTCCAGCTGTCCAAAATATCTCAGCCATGGTTGGTGAGTATCACTACGATTTTTTTTTCTCTTTACATGACACTGCTATCGCATTAGCAGTGTAAATCTATCAATACAACTGTTTGTTAATTTGTCTTGAACAGTTAAAAAAAATAAAAATATGTGAATGTTTACCCTAAAATTCAATTTATAACCATAATATAGATTAGTGCTTCTTCAACTTCAACACTTTCTGTCATTTTTTTCCCCTGATATTTTACTTCCTTTCAAAAGACCAAAATGCTCTTCAATTTCCTCTTATAACTTTCAAAAATTTTCTGAAAAAAATTGTTTCTGGCCGGAGATTGCTGTGAGGGATAAATTTGAAAGGAATTCCCATTATCATTTTTTGATCCAACATCTAAATGAATCAAAAAAAAGAAATGAAATACTTTTAGTTACGACTGACACAAACATAACATTTTGCTAAGAATGTCAGATGAACAAAAAACCCATTGAAAATTGCAAATAATTATCTTAAAAAGCGTCCCATCTACTTAGCAACCATGGAGCATGTGCATATCTACAAAATATAAATGTATAAGAATAGTTGGCGTGACAATTTGAAGTGTAAATTTTAAAGAATGATGTAGAACAGGAGTATTTCATAAAGTTTCAGGTGTTTTTATCAGTCTTCTCAAAACCCTTTCCTCTCCTGATCATCTTGAAACCAGCCAAAAGTTCACCCTGTCCATTACTCTACTAATTGAAGCTATTCATCACTCTTTGATACTACTGGTCTTGATTTTGTGAGGGTATCTCTTTGTCTTTTTCTTTCAAAATGACGCTACTTCGGCATCATCAGTCAACAAATAAAGATGTGCAGTGAATGAAATTTCTCTTTATTTTTCAGGTGATTGACTGCGAAACAGAAACGCTCAAATCAGTTGACTCTGGTGTCTTGTGGCTGGTGAATCAAGCACAGTATAAATAAACATAAATTGATAGTTCCAAACTATTTTTCTAAATGAAATTCTCACTCAGGGCAGTTGCCTTTCAAAATCGGGACATTCCGCAATGTTGATATTGTTAATTACAAGGTGGTGCATATTTTATAACACGAGTTTTGGTGAAAACTTTATTGCCTTTTCATTAGAACCAATATGAACATATATAAATATATAATGGGAGTAGAAGTTAAAACTTCACTAAACATTGTAAATCTTATGACTTTGCACTTCCATCTGTCTTATTTCTTCTTTTTTTTTGTTATTAAAACATGGCACCATATTAGAAAGGTATTTCAATTTCAATACTTAAAATGGTTCTTGGTGTATGTGTACATGTCAAGACTAAACTTTTTATTGAAGGCATTGATAAAAAAAGTGTTTTCAAGGACAAAAAAGCCATTTGATGTCTCCGAAATGATAAGAGTACAGCTTTTGAAGCATGACGTAAGTGAATGTTTGTATGGCTGTCACTGTATTTTTGGAAGAGATGAATTAAGACATTTACAAACAAAAAAATTATTGTGATATTGAAGAAAATTTAGATTTGTTTCTATATTTTTGTTGATTTTCAAGATATTATTCATACAGGTTGTTTTTCAAAGCATGTGTATAAATGCATTCAAATGATTTGATTGGGTTTTATGATTATCTCTATCAAGAATGTTTCAACAATTTTTCTTAAAATGAGTCTTTCATAATGTAACAATATTTTTGTTTTTTGTTTGGCTTTTTAAAAAATAAATCAAATCAAAATGTGAAAATTATACTGCAAGGTTTTCAGGGATTGTTTTTTGTTTTTTTGTTTTTTTTGTTGTTGTTGTTGTTAATTTTCATATGAGTTTTGGTGATGAAACAACTAGTGCTACCATTTATTCAGTACTGCTGGCTTCCTATCTATTTAGCCAAAGCTTTAACTTTATTTTTACAAGCAGAATGGTTTTACCAGATACAGTATATTCCGCTTATTTGGACATTCTATCGGAAGTAGATTTGGTGTTGATGAATAAAAATGTAAAACTAAAGAGAGAAAAATCCAAAGCCTGCTTATGGCCACTTGTTGGTGAACATTTCAAAGGCAAGGTACTGACTGAGGCCCATGCCCACCACAAAATGATGGGTATTGATGATCATGAGAGGGGGGGTTGTACACTGTTTATGTGACCTACTAAAGGCAGGTATACAGATTAATTTAGAACTAATGTATTGATAGTAAGCATAACATTTTCCTCATTTTATGTTTGTGGGCTTTGCCAGAGGTACCAGGAAGCATGTCCATAAAGCAGAGTAGGCCAAAAATGTTGATGTATGATAAATTGATTAGTGAAGGTACTGAAGAAATAATTTTGTAATGAGAAAGTATGTCATGTCAAAATGTCAATGTAAGTGGATTACACTGTAGATTCAAACTCATATCCTAGCTGACAGAAGTTTCTTTGGCTTACACTTGCATACTTTTAGGATGATATGATGAAGGTGTAGGGGCAGTGTGACTCGGCGGCCCAGCTGGTTCTGTTTTAATTAATCATTACAGAAGGGTCATGGATTTAATTCACTGCTTTGCCTGGTGTTAACATGTGTACCTCACTGACGTATATATATCCATTAAAACTTTAATCCTTTTCATGAAGTTGCTACTCTTATAATAATAATAATCTTTATTGTCCAGAAAAAGGCAATTCGTGTTTTGTTTACATTTACAATGTTCTGCAGGACATGATGAATATGATGTACAAACAACTCGCAACGTACTCATGCTATACACACAACAATCGTACGGCATATTATAAGACATGCTTACTTGACACAAAATATACAGCACATGTTAGGTCATTATAGGAGAACTTGTACACACGCACACACGTGCGCACACTCACTCACACACATTTAACTGACTGTATAATGTTATTGGTTCATGTACCAGTCAGAGCTTTGCATACAATTTTAAATACCAAAAAAAATCTTGCCATGATGGATAATTTTTTCGCTCTCCATCTGTTATTCACATATTTTCCCTATTTTGTGTATCTATTTCAACTTGTTCTACTTAAATTCCTTATCATTATTATTGTTCCTTTTATCTTCCACTATCCGTGACCATCTTTGTTCTGCATCATTTTTCGCGCCTGTGTCTGCCGTTGCTTGCTGCCTCTTTCTCCCCGTTTTTTGTCACTGCGTCACTTGCTTTGTCATTCGTCTTGGTTTTTAATTCCCCATCCCTATCTGCGGTCTTTTTGTTCTGTACGTCATTGCTGGTATCGTGGTTATTCTATCTCCTTCTATGTCTTTGTCCTCACTGCCATGAGGGCGCCCTAAGGCTCTCAATAAGCAAACTCAGCTCTCTCTCTCCCTCTCCTGCCCCACCTACTAAGCTCTCGGCCTTGGTCAACCAACTTGATGATACACATGAAAAAATTTCATTTCCGCACTTATATATAAACACATCCATAACCACAACATTTTCTGCTTTTGAAAGGAGCTACCTCACTCGAAACTAATTTTTTTTAGTTTTTTAAATTTTATTTAACTATATTTTGTTAATTTGTTTGTCCTGATGAAGACCTTGGGTCGAAATGTTACTGGCCTGTCAACCACTCGCTTTGTTTCACCTTCAAATACCATGCTGATATTAAACAGGATAATGTGAAAGCTTCAAATGCCAATCAGTATTTTTACACATACTCTCTATTACTACCAATGCTGATGTTAATTAGGAGGTCTTTCATTGTAGTTGAGACTACTGATTGCTGATGGTATAAAAATAGACTTATATCTGTATATCTGTATATCTACACTTGGGTAGGGCAAAACGTTTACCCGATGAAAGAATTTTGAACTCGCAATATAATATGCTTTCCTTTCTGTAGCTTTCGTGTATGTATTCTTTGGTAATGGGTTCAATTTTGCTGTTTATTATTTTGCTACATTCAGTCGAGACTTTCTGATTCTTGTTTTTCTCCTTCATTCCACATTGAAATATTGAAACTGATGATACTAAGAACAAGGGATCTATAGATCTGAACCATTGTTTTGTTGCTTATGTCAAATGATATGAGTTTTCTTAAGATATGCATCCTTTGATAGGCTTTTTTAACAATATTATTGACATGTCATTTGAATTTCAGAGTAGAGTCAAAAATGATTCCAAGGTATTTGAATTAGTCAACACTTTCAACTGTCTCGTCTTTTATTTCTACATGGTCGAATAGATATTCTTTTCTGATCCTGAAATCAAAAATCTGTTCTTTAGTTTTTGATGCATTTAGACTTAGCTGGTTGTTGTTATACCATTGGGTAAACCCTTTTATTTATTGTCCTTAGGGGGTTTCCGATTTTGAGTCGTTTAACAGTCCTACAATAGCAGCAGTATCGTCTGCATACTTAACAACGACACAATTATCAAAACTAGATATATGAGTAACATTCATACCAATGAATTTATATGTATTGCCTAAGCATATTTATCAGGTTACTTCATTATAGATGAACTGAGTACTATTGTTTGTTTATTAAGAGTTTTAGGGTGCTTTCAACTGCTCAGGTCAAATAAGCGCCCAGGGGTGAGTAAGATGAGAGGCTAGTTAAAAGAGCAGCTAGACTTGGACCCTCTAAGGGATGTTTCCCAGAAATAATTTACATGGGAAATAACATCATCTCTCAAAAAAGGTGACAAAGGGATGATTTACTACAGGGGAAAAAAATAACTTCTCACGATCACAAAGAAGAACACACAAACAGATTATGGCTACCATCCACATAATGCATTTGATCCAGGGAGACCCATGATATTCTACTGCTTTTTCTGTACAAAAGTAAGCACTCAGTTCTTCTAGGTAGCAAATGACCCTGTACTTAAGTACCACAACATAAAATATAGGGGATGATCATACACCTGTTAAAACATCAGACAGGACCAAGACTGAGCAAACAGATACAAAACAGCTGTGTGCGTATGCTTGGTAGGGAGCACTAGAGAGAGTGCTCGAAAAAATAAGATGACAGGTAAAGCCAAAAGAGAAGAAACAGAAGTAGCACCCACTAGAGGCGCCCGCCAACTGTGTGCAGTCTAAATTGCATTCCTCATCCTCCTATCAATCATTGTCACGGATTCCTGATTCCAAAGTCCTAACATGAAATTTCTTATTTTCATTGATCCATCCTCCACGCTTAACTGTCCCAACAAGGATGAGGACTGCACCTAAGGCTGTATGTAGCTCCTTTGCCTTACCACAGTAGAAAGACAATTGAGGGACTAACTTAAGATTTGAATCAATTCTAGCAATATGTATGGTTGAATTTCTAAAAAAACTAAGAAAACTCCATGACTGTACATTAATATTTTTATTCATTCCTAAAAGTCAAAGGAAAACAACATTTCTTTATCAACACTGTCCATGTGAAGTGATTCAGCATTTCATTTCTAAAACAGAAAAACGACGAACATATAGAGAAACAGTCAATCAGAATGTCATTCAGGCTTCTTCAAAGAGAGATACAACTTCTTGTTAATTGTGGTCTTGTCAGGATTGAGTTTTTTCAACAACTGAGCAATAGTATGCGTAATTTGGTCATTGGTCATGTTCAATTTCTTGGCTCTGAACTTTTGCAACAGGTCTTTGGTTGTCATAGGTTTGCGGGTCAGGTATCTTCGGATAGCCTCCTCCATCATGGCCTCAGCACTGTGAATAACAAATGAAAATAGAATATATATCACACTATGAAGTCTCCTTGATGGTTATGCTCAGTCTTCCTGAGTCAACAGGTAAAATGGAAGAAGAGGACGTAGACAAATTTAAGGGAATAATAATTATAATCATTTGATAATTACATTTATAACAACAACAGGGAAACAAAATTAAGTAAGTGTAATCTGATTTATATGAGATGATAATGATACATGACAATTTGCCCTAGTCAGATACAATCATTGTAGATGTAGATGATGGCATGAAAGAAAGGGAAAACTTTCAGAATCATTAATTAAGTGTTGAATAGTATCATCAATGAATAGCATCCTTGGGCGCTTATATGACCATAGCAGTTGCCAGTGCCCTAAAACTCTCAACAAACAAACAAACGAAGAGCATCCTTTCTTTTCCTAGTCAAATCAGAATTAAAGATAATCTCAAGGATTTGCCAATCAACAGTGCAATATTTTTCAAGTATTGTCACTAAGCATGATTGCAAATCACTTGTCACGGATCATGCAACAGTTGTGTAATGGCCCAAAATTCCCTCTGGCAAGATCCTGTTTGGCTTGCAGGCCTGGCTTTGCCGACCCCTGGTACTCACTTAGCTAGCATCCAGTGTGGAAAACAACCGGTACCATAATCATGAAGCCCTTTTTCTTCATTTCTTTCGAATCTCATGTCAATTGAGCCAAATTCTTCTTTTCAAGAGTTTTATAGTGGACACAGTAATGAGAGTGAATCTAGGCCAATTAATACATTTTTACCAAAGTGTAAAGAAGACTGTCAGTGATTAATCTAAAGTATGTCAAAACTTCATTAAGCAAAAAAATTCATCATTTGAATCATTTCATATTTTGTTCTGTGCAATTCAATCCTGTTTAAAATTTGATAAAATTTGTACAGAAATTGTACAAATAGTGGGCTATTAAAAAAAAGGGTTCATGATGAGAAAACAATTCTATCTTCATTTTTTAGCAATTTGACCAGCACTAAGAACAGCTAAAATATCATCACATTTCACAAATAGCTAGTACCTGTCATCACTTTTGTGCTTCTTTGAAGGGAGAGCTTTACCATCAGGGCTCTTTTCACCTTTCCTCTTTACACCTGCAAAATCAGAATTAAGACAGCTCACAATGGATAAAAAACATAAAATTCTTTAATCAAAGAAGGTGAATCCTCTTATCTTCCAGTGAAGTCATTACAAATCTAATTGTTACAACTGATCAAACAAATATGAGATGACACTGTTCAATTTATGTTAATCTCAACAGAGCCTTTGCAAAATTATCCAAACCATTGCAATCTGGTCATTTCTTGTAATTAATACAGCACTAGCTGTATAGGAGAGGAGAAAGTAATCATTATCATTTATTGATAGTTTTCATAAATCAAATGGTGTGCATTTAGGTAGCGATCTGACAAATTTGTATACAAGCTTAAAAGACACAGCAATCATTTTAAGAACACACAATGACAAGAAACCCTGCTTTTAGTAGACTAGACCAATCAAATATCAAACTGAAATTACATGTTAAGTTAAGTTTTCAATTATTTCTTTGAATTGAATGTTTGTGTCCAATCAATTCACAAATCAACGCAATAATAATGAAAATGAACATCATTTCAATTTAACCAGCCTACCTTTGTCCGCTTTGTCTTTATCCTTCTTTTCACCACTAGCCTGGGGGGACACTTCAGTGTCTTTGCCTTCTGTCTCTGTAGTTTCTTTCTTAACATTTTTGTCTCTCTGTAGTCATCAGAAACACAGACAGATTACTTCATTAGAATCACCATGACAACTTATCATATCAATAAGATCATCTTTTAGAATCACCATGACAACTTATCATATCAATAAGATCATCTTTTAGAATCACCATGACAACTTATCATATCAATAAGATCATCTTTGTACAAGGTTTCATATCCTAGAGCTGCATGGCAAGCAAAAAATACAACTTTTTTTTAAAATTAGCCTTTCTCATTTAAACTTTAATAAATGTCTTGAGATAGAATTACAGACTCAATTGGAAAAAGAATGAATCAGACAGAAGGAGGAGTGAGAGAGAAACAACATGACAAACATAATGTACTTTGTCAATACAATTTGACCATTATTATTATTTCGCAGCAAAAGTTTGACTATAAAAAAGTGAAATAACAGTACCATATGATAAATGACAACTGACCTGCATGAAGATTGCAGAGTCCACATTTTTCTCAATGTCTGAGTCATCATCTGAACTAGAAGAGCTGCTGTCATCACCTGATGAGTTGTTTAAACCCAGTTATATTAACACTGTTTTCTTGTTTTCGCCTATTATTTTTTAGTATTTACTTAATAATAATAATGGATGACATTTTTGAGCGCATTTCCACCAAAGTGCTCGATGCGCTTTTACAAATTGCAAATAATTTGGGGGGGGGGGAAAAAAGCAATTTAAAGATGAAAAAGAAAAAAAAGCATGATCGATATTAAAAATAAAAGGATGGAAACTTGTATCACAAGAGATAATACACCTAGTAGTATTAACCTAGAACTATACTTGAGGTGTTTTTTTCTCAGGCCAAGGACTACTAGTAGTCCTTGTCTCAGGCTTAAATCTGAGCCACATTTGCTCCCCTATTGCTTCTAGTCATTTTTCTATCCTTGTACTTTCTATTATCTAACTTGAATTCTTGCTGGTTTTGGCATGAAAATTTCAAGATTTTGTAACTTATTCAGAATTTTTGTTTGTTTACTGAAAACAATTATTTTTCCACCGTCAATCAGCCAAGGATATACCCTGTAAATTTGAATGTAAATACTCCAATACTTTTTTTTCTGTAACAACACTCTGGTTCTTGTTTTAAATAAGCGAGGATAAACCGGCATTAATGGGGAGGTGAAACAAAGGGAGTGATCAAGAGGCCAGTATATTATGACAAAGACAAAACAAGCGACGTTTCGACCAAAGGTCTTTATCAAGACAAACGAAACTTAACAAAATAACAAAATAAACAATGGGCCTAGCAATCCCCTCTCTGGGGAGGGGGGGATGAATCAATGGATGCAATGGAGGAGGTGTTATCACATTTGTACACTTTCTCAGCATACTTCGTCACTGCTTTGGGATTTCCATGAATTCGTTGATTTATAACGCATCAACAGTATTCTGATTTCTGCACTTTTTTTCATAACTCTACAAAATCGGTTGCATAATTTTGCACAACTTAACCTTTGAAATCAATAATTTTGAAGAAACTGAAATAAGCATTGACACAAGTTTCAAGATCAAGCCTTTTTAACACTGCAAAGCCAGTATCATTATATTTGTTTAGTTGCACCAAAACTGAATGAAAGACACAGACTTATTGAAATCATTTTCTTTAAAAATAACCCTAGCAATGTACATTAGAAGTGCTATAACTATTCTTTACCTTTTTTAGCTTTCTCTTCCTTCTTCTCATCTTTTTCTTCAGTTTCATCCTCCACTTCTTCCTTCTCTTCTTCTTCCTCTTCATCCTCTGCATCTGAGTCAAGAATGTTGCGGAGACCTTTCTCCTCATCAACACCCTTCTCTTGATTTTTGTCTCTCTCCTCTGTCTCTGGACCAGATAAACCGTCAGAGCTTTCTGAATCTGATATATAATCCACCTACAGGGATAGGGTAAAAGCAATAAATAGAAACAGAGTGTATACATATGGTTCAGTGTACTTTGAATAGAGAGTGTTAGCATTTATGTTATGTTTGCCATTGAGACAGAGAGGGATTAAGAAAGAAAAAGGCATCAAGCAAGAAATAGATACAAATCCTATTCATTGTTAGAGTGAGAAGATGGATGAGTAAGTGCATGTAATATCTATATGTAAATTGTATGCAATTATGAATACTAAGCTAAGGAGAAGTGTAAAAGATACCCTTCCAAATCATTGCCATGCGCTACCCAAAGTGGGCAAGATAGGCACACTGTCTTGTGTTGGTAGTCAGGCAATGGGTGCCATGGCAGGAAACGGATTCGAGTCCTCTAATCACTTTTTTACTTCTTTATCTATCTGCTTTCTTTGGGTGTTTCTTGTCAGCACTGCCGATTATCCTATATCTTGCATATTTTCAATTTTCAGTGATTTGTAGTGCTTGTCAAGAATTTTCTTTTTTTTTCATCAAACTCTCTAATACCTACTCAGGCTGTACAGAACTATAACAGTAGTGGCAATGATGCAATTAGTAAAAGTAAGAAAATTATGACACACCTCCCTATCATCATAGTCTCCCTCATCACTCTCTTCTATAGCTTCGTCATCAGAGTTCTTCTTGGAATTTTTTGTTGTTTTTGATTTTCGTTTTGTTTTGCTATTCTTTTTCTTAGGACCTGGGAATAAAAAGATAAAAACAATCTTATAAATCCTAAAGTTGACCATAAAAAATGCCCAAAATATAAATATCAATCATAGATGTTGTGAGAGCCACAGCAACAAGAACACTTCAGCAAAAATATTTATACATTCAATAAGTTTGAAACAAACTCAGAGACTAACTCTTAGAATCTGTTCACTATCATTCTTTCAAAGTAAACAAAAAAGTCCTATAGATCCTTGTGGTTCAGGATGTTCCACTTGAGTAGCATGAAGTGGTCAAGTGACAAAGTATCTTAACCCCTGGACAGGACACTGCTTTATCACTATTGTTTATTACTTCTCAACCGAAACAGTAGAGACATTCTTATAGAGCTGAAAGAAATAAGGCATCCGGAGTACATGTTTTTGCTCAAAGAAAAACCAAACCACTGCCAGTCTGTGTTAGATGGAATTAAGAAGACCCAGTTCCGCTGACTCTATGTAGCATTGCTACCAGTTTAGCCCATTCACGAACAGTAAAAAAAATATTTATTCAAGAAGACAAAATTCAAGTGCTAAGGTCACATCAGTATCCAGCAGTAAGTAAAGTGATAGGATAGTGAAAAGAAAAGCCACACTTGGACACTGCCAAAAAAGTTTCAAGGAGAAAGTTTTCAACTGAATGTAAACAACCAATGTAAAAAAAGCAACACAAATCATGTACCACTCATGTCATTATCTTCTTCTTCTTCATCGTCATCATCAGACAGATCAAGATCGTTCCAGTCATCCATATCTGTAAGAATCTGGTGAGGTTAAAAAAAAGGTATTGGGGTTTCCTAGCACAGTTAAAAAGAAATATTCAATGACTTTTCTTTGACAGAATTACATTTTCATAATTAAAAACTGAAAAAAAAATTTTTTAAGTAATTATACATGTAGCACTCATAAAAATGTGAAATTGATAAAACTGATAAAAACACTCATTTTTCATATTGGAAGATAATCCTCATTCATCTCTCATTATTCACATAGGGATAAAGAGAAATCTGTACGATAGATATTTAATTAATTATGGAAATAAAACTACCATGTTTCGAGATCCTTTCTTTTTTCCCTTTTTCTTCTTCCCTCCATCATCATCATCATCTAGATCTTTGTCATCCTCTTTCCTTAGCCTCTTCTTCAACATAATATTGAAAAAGTTGAGAGTCTTGTCTCGTCTGTGTAAAAGGAATAACAATAACACATACAGAGATGATTCCAAGAGATTTGTATTAAAAGGATGATTCAAATGCTTATCATATGCTACAATATATAAATATTAAAACAAAACAGCTTCATTTTCCTACACTAAAGCCTTTGAGAATTTTCCAATACCAATGATAAAATGATCATCATTATCGCTTGTCTTAGTGGATAGTAGCAGGATCAAGTTCTTTAGAGTGGTGTAGCAATCAGTCTCTTTCTGAGTAAAAGTAGAAGTATTTACAGGGGTGGGAAGAGAACCCTTGCTTCATGTCCCAAAGTAAAAAGATAACACAATATCATCATATCTGTATTTTAAATAATTGAGTTTTAAAAAATATTTTAAAAGTCTCCAATTTAAAATACTATTTTTTTTAATGAATAAGTATACTGCACATCATTCTTTGATACTTTGATTTTTCTTGAATAGAAGAGCTGCAATAATATTGATTTACCTTGTAAATTCTTCCTCTGCCTCATCAGAATTTAAATATTTGTATTTGACGATAGGTGTGAAATTGTACCATTCTCCCACAGGGAAAGCTTCAAATGCTCCGTCTCCAGCCTTTGTGAAGATGTAGTAGGATGTGTTCTCTGCAATAGTCCCTTCCTTTACCCCTTTGTACCTGAAAAAATCATTGACAACAATGGCTTTATTGACATCGTTTTATGATTGGTGGGGGCAACAGCTGAGATGTAGTGTCAACATAGATTTAAGTTGTTAAATACGAAATACATTGTAAGCTGAATGATTAATACAGACAAACTTGATCTCTTTTATAAAATAATGAAATATGTGTCTCATCTCTCTTCAAATAATATGACTTTAAATGAGACGGCGAATACTGCAGTATGTAAGAAAGAGTCCAATATTACAGTATTCATCATAGCATAAACATATTTAATATTCAGCTAAAACATTATAAAATAACAACACTTTTTAATTCTATTGCATACCAACCTTTTACCCTGTTTCCCAGCTCCTAACTTTAATATCAAAGGCTGATCCTCAGGGTTGTACCTTTTCAACATAATGCCATACTTTTTACGTCTTGATTCCTCTTTCAGTTCACGGCCATACTCACTGCCGGCTCCAAATTTCGGCAACAAATCAAGGTCATTGGCTGATTTATATTCTTTTAGGTTGTTTTCTCTTTCTATTTTGACAGGTTGCTGAAATTATAAAACATAAAAATAAAAAAGACTGCCTTAAGAGGCTACTGACAGCCTATGTATTGAAGTCCTAAGGCTGATAGCAATAGATAAGCCACCAGTAGCACTATAGATTTGGCACACATACAGTAATGATGTTTATGGAGTACAGAATGAATGTGGATTTTTACAACGCAAATCACGCCTGAAATTGCATGCATCTTCAAAGTAAGTGTAAGCTTGGGCCAACCAAATTGTAATGTTATATGTACAATTATAGTTGATTAGCCATCTGTTTCTTAAAGTACAGTACCTCTTATTCTTCCTCAAATCACATGCCCCTGTCCTACATGGATATTTAACAAAATTATGAACAACCAAGGCCATCATTATGTAAGTACTTAGGTTAAACAGCAGGCCCTTCATCCAATCCTTAACGAACCTCAGTGGAAGTAAACTCCCAAGCAATAGTCAGCTATGCTTACTCACTAAACAAGTAGACAGATTTGGAATAAAATGTGGTGCAGATATGATGCAAACCTCTAGAAAACATCTCAACATTCTTGTTTGCAAAAACAACTATATAACTCTGCTTTTGAGATATACTTAAAAAAGGATTTCTTAAACTAATCATACGAAACAAAGACAGAATCAAGGTATACATTTTGTCTGACATGGCGGCAGTGAAGAGAGTGTTGGTTCTTTGTCTTGGGAGCCTGAAATGCGTTGAGTCCAGATCGCCCAGTCTAGCCTTCCTCAGATTTGAGGGGTTGAACAAGTTAAGAGGGCAATATAGGTGGCCTATTTATAGTGAAGCTTGGATATAACGAGAGCCTCCACTCCAAGCAAAAGTTTTTGTTATTCCCAATCACCAGTATAAGACAAGTATTACACGTAATACTGAGCCACAACATGTGTGTAGTAAAAAAAAAGCTAGCAAGCAAGAATGATGATAAGGAATTACAAAATGTGCCAAATAACTAAAAAAAACTTGATGAAAAATACCAAATTCAAATAAAAATAATAGATACTATTTCGTGAAATAACTATCCAAATGCATTTCATACAGTACCTCTCCCATTTTAGAAAAGTCCACAGTACTTGATGTTCCAAACTTCATCATTGTAAAGGCTTTTCTTTTGTCTCTGCATTGCACAAAATCAGAGCATTATCAGAACATTATAAAGTCAAGGGCAATTTTTCAGAGCAACCTTCAAAAACTCATAAAAAACTCATTTTAATTCAACAATTCAGCAATTTGGTAATTTTTCTCCAAATTTTTAATACAAGCTGAGACAACTCTTGACTACAAATATTGCCTTTGAACACATACAAAAGTATTTCCACTGTTACTTTGGTCGTAATTTCATAAACTTTTGAAAAGAATCATTATATATTTCAACCATAGATGAATCAGAGGTCAATGTATCAAGAAAAACTCCTTTACCTTGGTATTCTGACAGTGAATTCTTCCTGCATACTGCCTGGCCCAGCACCAGATGTACCTGCCTGTTTAAAAAAAAAAAAGATACATCAAAGTAAAAGGCAATAAAAATGTACTTTCTTTTATTGACTGTTATTCACAATCACAATATCAATACTTCACATACAAGTTAATATGGAAAGAAAGAAATCAGACAACTCTATTTTAAGGCTTCACTGAATAGCCAGGCATCGTCACACAAAAAAGGAAGCTCCTTTGCATTATCACCTGTCTACGGCTTCACAGATGGGTGACGACATTCCTGGGCCAGTTCAGTTTGTTTTTGACTGAAGATCCAAGACATGGCGGTTCTAAACAATAAGCAATGCCAGGATACTATAGAGCTTAAAGTATGCCAAAAGACATCCTCATGAGCTTGAAGATTGTCTAAGATAGATTTTTTTCCTAAAACTATAACAAAATATACACCAAAAAACATGGGATTCCCTACAAGGTTGGCGGAAAACTGTGTCTTATGGGTAAAAGACCTAGTAGTAAAGAGAGATAGATAGGTTAAGAGAGACATAGACAGTGAAAAGCAAAATAAGAATGACACATGTGGTGAGAAAGTAGACATGAAATAAAAATGGCTGAATCTATCTACATTAGAATGAAAAAGGAAAGTGGGAAACACGCCCTGGGTGAAAAAGGAAATGGTGGGGAGTTTGATCAGTTATGCAGAAGATGAAGAACAGTATATGAAAATGGAGTCTATCAAGCATCCTCAATATCAGTCACCTATTATCTAGATTTTATCTAGACTAAAGCATATTGAATTGAGGATTTCTTGATGTCTAGACTCATCTAACGAAAGACCTGCAATCCAACAGCTTTGACTTTGACTATTATCTCTCTTACAGAATGCGGTGATTACTTACTTGCTGTGAGTAAGCCATTGTACAGAGCTAATGGCAGACCTAGAATGAAAGATAAAACAATGAGGTAAATAACAGCCTTTAACTCGTTTGTAGTTTTAAAGCTCAAACCTAACTCTCATGCTACAAAATTTGTAGCAAATTGTTTACTTTCGTTTTCCATTTTCATTTAGGAGTTCCGATACGTGAATAAATAGAAAATTATAGTACAGAGAACATAAAAAAAACATTTTCCGTCCGATAAATTACGTAGTTTTTTAAACTGAGTCTCATTGATTTGAGGAAAATATATTGAAAAAGAGCAATATTAGCTGGATTTAAAGATGTATTTTGTACATTTATGAATATGGTAGGAGATTAGAGCTATCTATGACTGCATGAATAATTGAAAAGGAGAAACTGTAGAGGTCCACATTCACCGTATGAGAAAAAGAGTTTTAATTAATTTAAAAAGAGGGAGAGTGCAAAATATGCATTTGGCGTGCTAGAGATTCAAGACCTATAGATTAGATAGATCACAAAAGAATAATATTTGTGATATGACTAGACTAGAGGAGCCCAGAGATGACATGGGTCCCATGGTTTAGTATTCTGCGGTCCCTGTATCTTCTCTAACAAATCAGTTCATGTTTCAGCATGAGCATTTGCACAGCGAACTAAATTTAGTATCTTACTTTCGTTTTTACACAAAACAGAAAAGTGCCTCTCTAGAAACTGAGATCTTCGATGTCAATTTCTTCTTTTTTTTTTTCGTTCTTGTTGAAATCAGAGTGCGTTGATTTTATTTTAACTAAGACTGTGATAATTGAAACGATTTTGATACTATGATGCAATTTTAAAAAAATAAGAAGTGGCTAGAATGCAGTAAAAAAAAAAAAACCTTGATAGATTGCGTGGATTGTCTAGACTAGAGTCTAGTAAAGAGATAATATCATTAAATATGTAGAATGAATGATTGAAATAGACTAGTAAGAGTTGGTCTTGTGGTATTCACACTGCGCCATTTTTCTCATAACTTATATGCCCAAATTTTACTTTATCAATCATTTCAATTGATTTCTTTTCTAAAGTCATGAGTTGGTGACAGTCACTTTTTCCAACAAATACAACACTCTTTGGCTTTGTACTGTTTGTTAGTGATGTGCATTTAAGAAGAGAACAGTGCAGTGTGTAACAGAAACACATTGATTTGACAAAGGATATTTTTATTCGCAAACACACAACACTGGCTAAAGTGGAATTTCCAAATTCTTGCACTATGGTGCACTACGCACACTAACTTGAGTTCTAAGTGCAAGCTTGGCAAATATTTTCATTGTGCATAGCACTTAAAGCAGCAATGAAATCATTTTGCCTGGCCCATTGATAATTGTGTACTTTTATGCATTTGATTTGATGCTTCCAGTCTACAATGCTAATAAGAACTGCCTTATTATCATAATGTTGAAAAGTTAAACCTCAACCGAAAGACCTGATTTAAACTATAAATATATTATGAACCGTCAGTTCTATCTGGCTTGAAAAATCATGGAAAAATCAAGACAAATTGTTTGAGCCATTAACAATAAAAATCTGTTCGGTAATAAAGTCTGTTTTGGCGAGCAAAAAAAAAATTAATATGTTTTCTTCTTTGCAGTTTTTAGCAATTAAATAGTAGTAGTAGGCTTATTACATTGATTTTTTCTCTCATCGATGTGAATTTGTTGCATATTAAAATATCCATCAATCATTTGTTTCTCAACAGAAATTTGATCAGAAAAAAAAGAAGGAAGAACAAAATGACAACTGTTGCCTCTCAGGTGTCTTTCTCTGAGCTTTGTGGGTTGTTGGAAAAAATTCTGAAGACCCAAGGCAATGAGAAGAAGAAGCATATTTTGTCAGATTTTGTTGAGAAATGGAGAGACTTTGATATCCAGCTACACAAAGGCAGTACTGACTCTGTATGTGTTATTCATTGCTCTTAACTTGTTCCTTTAGAAAGAACTATGATTTTGGACTGAATTAGTTAGACTGCATTTTATTACAAACTGATGTCTATTTAAACGGGATTAACAGTCAACTATGATATTTTTTCCGTAAAACACAGAAAGAAAATAACGACAATAGGTTTAATAATGATAAATACACCACTGTATTATAAAAGCTGTCAATATCTTTCAAAGGGCCACTTTAAGGATAGCAGTGGATGAAGAAAGATTCTTCCCATATGAATCTATTGTATGAACGACTATATTTTTCCTTCTCAACATTTTATATTTTTCAACTTCAACCAGATTAGTTTAGGTCTTTGGGGACTGCGAGGCTGTTTCTTTGGTATTGGCATGACCTTTGAATTAGACATTGGAGGAAAATTATTGAGCTACGAAATTTAATGATTATCATACATCTTCTCAGGTTGACTCTTTTTATCCTGCCATGAGGTTATTATTGCCTCACTTAGAAAAAGAGCGACTGGCCTACGGAATCAAAGAGGTATGTGTAATTGCCTGCATCTTACATAATAACATCTCAAAACTTTAAAATCAGAGTAGGATTTTTTTTGTGTTGGGGGCAATTGATCAGAAATCATACATATTTTCAGACATTTTTTAAGTTTCAACAGAAAAGGAAAATCCAATATTTCTGAATTTTGAAAGGGATCCGTGCCAAATATTTCAATCAGGTTGTTAATATAAATTGAGATATTGTGTTAAAAAAGTGGAAACAAAACTTAAACCATTATTTAGTTTTGTTTGATTTGTGTACTCTATCAATATGGTCCTTTTCTAGCACATGTTCGCCAAGCTGCTGATTGAGGTTCTTTGTTTGGGCAAGGACAGTCCTGATGCAAACAGACTGCTACATTTTAAAGCTCCAAAAACTGCTAGAACTGGAGGGGTAAGTCAGTCTCAAAGCTTCTAAGTTAGAATGCTTTGTGGAATGTTAGCATTATTATAACCCTTCAACGTTAAATAAGCTTTATGTTATCCTTTTCTTTGAAATTGGAAATATATTATTCAGTAATGTATTGTGTATGACAGGCAAAAATATGTTCATAATATTAAAATATGAAACTGTACTATCCATATTAAGCACACTGACCCTAATAAAAACCCCAAGCAGTCGGGTAATTAATACATAGCCCTGATGTTCTTAAAAAACTCCATTCACGTAACGAATAAAGCAAAAGTGAAAACAATACGTCGAAATGCCTTTTTTTTACATCATGGCATACTACTGTTTACTTCAACATGCTTAAGTCAATACATATGGTAGATGTCTCCATGACGCATTTGCAGATAGTTGATCATAAGTGAGAAATCTGTCCACCTAAATGCACATGATGTAATTTATCTCATGATATTGCAAACTTTCTTCCATCTATTTGTACCAAATAAGTGCATCATTTGAATCTTTTTCCTAAGCACACTGTGCACTAATTATAGATAATATGGTATATAGATGATCATTTAAAACATTTTTCTCACTGTAAATAATGAAATAACTATCTTTTATAAATATATTCTTTTGAAATTGAATCATAAAGTTGAAGATTACTTGTCCTTTATCCCCAAGCAAAAGTCATTTATACTGTGGAGTTCATCTTTTATTTATTAAGAAAAGAAATGTAGACTTGAGAAAGAAAAAATTACCATTTGTATGCTGGATTCATTTATTTTCAGGATGCTGGTGACTTTGCAAGTGTTGCCTATTTTGTCTTAAAAAACCGTTGTCCTGATCGGGGTGCCCTCACAATTGAGGAGGTCAACAAGGATCTAGATGCTATTGCTCTTGGAAATGCAAACAAAGATAAAAATGCAGTCAGGAAGCATATGATGCACTTGTTGACCAACCTGAGTGCAACAGAGCAAAAGTGGCTGATACGCATGATTATAAAAGAGCTCAAAATTGGCATTAGTCAAACTTCAGTGTTTAATGTTTACCATCCTGATGCCGAGGAGCTTTACAATGTTAACAACAATTTAGAAAAGGTACAAAAGATATTACTTTAGGATGAACAATACTTTGTATCTCAATTCCAATTTTGTTTTCTTGAAGGTTTGTTTTTGAATCCCAATGTAGTATCTATTTCTTTTTTTTACTCACTTGAAAGAAATAAAGAAGGTCTAAATTGTGGAATTCCGATTTTCTATTAATAGCCCATACCTTTAAGGGCTGTTGGTATTTAAAATTGATTTAAAAACATAGTGGATAACATGGATTAAAAGAAATTGTACTTTTTTCACTTGAAGGATTCATAACAGGGATTTTTTTAAAGCAATTTTCTTACTGACAAGTTTGTTTCCTCATGAGAACACAACAAGTCTTACATTTGACACCACCTTATTAGAGTACCAACTTGGCATATTTGAACTTTATGGCAAGTTGCCTTAATTCACACCCTTGTTTTGTTTTGCTCACACTGAATAAAGGTGTGTCGTTTGTTGAAAGATCCTTGCACACGATCACATGAACTTGGCATCACTGTGTTTTCTCCTTTCACCCCAATGCTTGGAGAAAGAGCTTCACCTGATAAGGTAAAATACTTCAAGTTTTTGGAAGTTCCTGTATTGTTTTACTATTATGATAAGGCTTTCACTTTTGCTTATGTTACGTCTTTAGATGTTATAGAATAATTTTTTTTATCCATTTGGAAATTAGAGTTTTGTTTATTTTCCCCTGAACCTATTTGTAATAAAGATTTGAGTGCACATGTCTATTTACTATATATGTGAGAATCTTTGGAAACTATTAATTTGTGAATTATTGTGAATTTTTAAAAATCCATTTCTTTTTATCTGATTTGTAGGTGGAGCAACTGATGGAAAACAAACAGTATTTCATAGAAACAAAATATGATGGGGAGAG
>JAUEKZ010221513.1:0-22174 GCA_031471865.1 Melibe leonina
TTGATATACGTCAGGATACGTCACAATTAAACACACTTGCACTACACACACACACACACACACTCTCTCTCTCTCTCTCTCTCTCTCTCTCTCTCTCTCTCTCTCTTTCTCTCTCTCTCTCTCTCTCTCTATGCAAGACAGTGCACTAAATGAACGAGGGGGAGAGGGTTGAGAGAAGTGGATACTAGGGCGCCTCATCAGTTGTCATAGGTAACGACCGGGGCTGGCTATACAAGGGTCTCGCTATCAAGTGGTTTCAAGTGTTCTTACACTTTGAAGAAGCTTGATGTGTTGAGTGTGCTTAACTTTCGGGGCCAGTGCCTGCTGGTCCATGTTGTGTTGATTCGAAAAAAATACTTTGGTTAATCCGAAAAAATACTTCGGTCGGGGATTTAAAATCCTTTTGGATTAGGGGTTGATAACGGATTAAACCATAGTGAAATTTCGGATTAAACCCTATTTATTTTAGAGAAAAAATTACCTTTGGGGAAATGAAATCATTTTGGATTAACGTTAGTTTCGGACTAAGTGTTTTTGGATTATCCATTGTGACATGTATTTTTTTTTTCAGAAATTAAAAGACAATATGTAATTATTTTTTTTGAAGGGTATTAAAATAGTTTTATCCTTTACTAGTGGATGTTTTAATTTTTCCAATTTTTATAGAAATATCACTTGTTGAGACTATTCAGTAGTTTTGTGCAATTGTTATAGTTTCTTTTCTATAGATGACAGATATCTTGTATATGCAATGTCAATTATGTTATGTGGGTCTGTATAGACTGTGTGTAAAAGTTTTTTCAAGGGGTCCTGAAACAAAGTGGATAAGAAGGACGGTTGCCAACCATAATGGTATAGTTTTGTAATAAAGTGTGCCTGGGGCCAAAGTTACTGGCCTCCAGTGCAAAATGCATATCTTTCCACTTGGCCACCTGCTCCTTAGCTTTGGTGTTATATTATAATGGCAGTGACTTTTTTCCTTATATTCTGTCATGGTGACAAAAGTCACAGAGGGACAAATTTTCTGTGCAAAATCATAATATGCTTCATTACCATAACTTTTTATTTTTTTCAGGTACGAGAACAAATTGAGTCACAAGTGAAAAACATGATAGTCAATTACAGAGATGACCTGGACTTGAAAAATTTAGTTGACTGGGTACAACAAGAGTGGGTAAGAATTCACATGAGATATCCAAGCTCTATTGAGTTGTTTTTTAATGTAACACTTCTGTCAATGAATGCTAATGTTTGCCAAAATTTCAACTTTTGAGGAGTAATTGAGGACAAATTAAGCATCTCCTCTATGTTTTGATTTAAATTTTAATTAAGGTATATGGACAGGCAATGTCAATATTTTTTGTGTTGTTGTCTGACATACATTAGTATATGTTGATAGAGCCATTGTATGAATATTCAAAGCAAATTAATGTCATTCTTTAGGATCGTTATTTAGGGTGGAATTGTTTGAAATCTGTTTTTGTTTGTTTAGTTATATGCACTTCTCAATACTGTATTTATGCAGCTTTTACAAAACTTAAGCAAACATAACCAACTGTGTAGAAAAGCCTACAGATAGCTCAAATTGGTTGGAGCTCCATAAAGAGTTGTATTTGTAATGTATTTATTTACCTGCTTTATTTCATTTTATCTGATAGTGATAGTTTATCTCTGATAAATTATTATTTTTATGTTGGCACCATGTTACAAAGCCAAAAACTTGAGAAAAAGTGTGCTTTTATTTGTTAGTTTTCTGTGTATGTGTACCTCAAATATGGGAAACACCAAGATTTTGAAATCTCGTTTCCAGCTGAACTGCTGTGGTTTTCATAGCTACAGAGATTGGGAATTCAACCAGTACTTTAACTGCTCTTCCCCTGGAGTGGAGGCATGTGGAGTGCCTTTCTCTTGCTGCAAGCCCAAGCACAATGTAAGTGTCTCCAACAGTTAAAATAAGATAAAAATTTTAAAATTGAAAAAAAATTAAATAAAAAAGAAGCAAAATTCCCTTATTTGACCAGAAGAAAAACTTGCTTTGTGGGCTTGTCGGAGAGGAAGATTTAAGCCAGGGCAGCATTATAGGATAGTTGCAGCTTGGCCTTACAATGTTCTGAAAATAGAATGAGTAGTAAGGAGGGGATACAAGAAAAGGCTACTAGTAAAGTGAGAGACTGGACCAAAACTGAATAAAGTGGGTGAAAAAAATATTGAAAATAATATCCTATGAAACCTTTAAGTTAAAAATGAAAATAAGAATAAATGAATTAAACAACAGAAACAACTTAGAGTCATGAAACATGCTGAGCAATAATTTGAATGCTATGGAAGATGCAGGACTGTAGAGAGCTCGTTTTCATGTGAGGTTTTTCTTTGCTTTTTCTTCTTTTGATTTATATAGGAAACAATGATTAATCGACATTGCGGCTTTGATGTCATGAGACCAGAAAATGTAAGTAGACCTTTCTACCTATGCATTCTTTATGTAATGCTCTTTCTACAATCCCTGTGAAATACTGGAGCTGGATTTATGCAAAGCTTTGCTATTTTTCAACTGATTTGTAAAGTAAAGTGGGAAAAAAAACCAATTAAGTATTGAAAGAGAAAGTCTTTGCTTGAAAAGAATTGAAAGTTCTTGTCATTTTAAAAAATTTCTGAATTTGATCAGCATTGTCAATACCTTTGTTCTTAATCTTTGCAAAGTTCTGACGTGGTATTTTATGAAGTTTGTGTACTACTTTATTTTTATTTTATTAAAATATTATTTTATCAAACTTTTACTCATCCATTCTAATTATGAGCAATATTTTCTTTCTCTTTTTTTTCCTAGGAGTTTAAAAGAGGAATTAACATCAACACTGTTGGCTGTATACCTGCGGGGGAGAAGTGGTTAGAAACAAATCTTATCCCAGTTGCAGGGGTAGCCATAGGTGTGGCATTGTTGCAGATTCTAGGAATATGTTTTGCCCAAAATCTCCGCAGCGATATCCAGGCACAGCGGGCAAAATGGAACCTTTGACATCAGATGTAGATGTTGTTATGTTTTTTTTCTGTGTTTTTGCTTTTGTTTTCATGTCTCATTTCGTAACAGCCATTTGCTTGTTTGAAAGAATTATTTCTCTATTGAGATTCAGATATGAAAGCAAAAATTTTATGGAAAACCTGTTTTTTTAAAAATTGTTTTGTTGCTTATTATTTTGAGACAATCTAACACTAAATCAGAAACCTCATTGTTTTTTCTCCGTGGCATTTTTGCATGGTTGATACATATGTTGAAATAAGATTTATATATGAAATGAGTTTGAATTATGACTGAATGTATTTAGCTCTCACCGTTTCATGTACAGGGACTGAAAATGTGATACTTCAAAATGTTAAAAATGTTTTTAGTGTTTATCCTTTGTAATATCCTTGGTCTTGCCAGGGAAAACAAAAATCATCTTCTCCTTTATGCCTAACTGTTATGATCCATTCTGACTGCATTATGATGTGACTTAGATAGACTTTAAATACCAAAAATGAATGTACATCTATACCAGACTTAGTGGTCAAGTCAAACTACATAGACTAAGTCTTTTAAAGTTATTACAATGATAAAAGTACAATGTTAGAATTTTTAGCACTCATCTTGGACACTCGTCTTGAGATAATTGTTTCATTCTTTGCAGTTTTCATGTAGAAAAAGTGGCACAGTGCACTCACATATTCTATTGTTTAGACCATTTGAATTGAGTCTGTTCGGGATTCTTATGGAGATAACATATTTTGACTGAGTCACCCGGGAAGTTACAATTACAAAACCCTAACAAAAGTGATATAATAACAATGCATCGGAAAGTGCAAAACTATCAACATAGAGCAGTCTATGTAGCGCAAAACGCTGAGAGTCTGGAGAAAGCATTGATCAGCAAGCCATCATGTCAGTCCAAATTGCATATATCCTTCAAGTAAGAACAGCCAAACCAATAGAAAACATACTATTTACAAAGGACAAAAGGTGCAGTAATGGTTTTAACCATCGCAGCAAAATTGTGAACTTAAACATGCTACTTACAGTTTGGCCCAAGCACTGACTCCGCGGTTTGCTGGCTCAGTGTATCGTCAGAATAGTTTCTTACAGTTTGGTAATCTAAAGGATATTGATGTATTTGGTCCTTGTTATCCATTAAATTTATATATTGTACTTTTAATAAAGTACACAGTCATTTATAATGTATATACACATTTTGGATGAGCGATTTACTGAATGAATTTTGTCTGTCAAAGAAGTGTGTTGATTGAATGATATTTTAATTTGTTTCCAGTTATTTTATTTTTTCGGTGAATACTATTGTATGTCAGAAATTGAACAAAAAAACAATTGACAACATTGCGAGTTTGGATTTATTATTTGATCATTAATTGGTTTTTAAAGCAAGGCCATTTGTGTTCAATTTATGAGATTAAAATCATTTTTCTTTCTCCGCGGAAAAGTTTAAATTTTGACATACAACAGTATTAGCTGATGATATTGAGCTAATATTGGGTTCTCTGTGGCAATTGCTTTAAAAGCCAGTAGAAGTCTAATTTGTCAAATGAATATTTACATACAATTATATATAAATATATATTTATGTTTCGTTGATTTTTATGTAGTGTCTTATTGAAGCAAATGATATGGAGACATTAATCAGTTACGGTACATGGCAAATAATGCCTACATCGATACACTCTAGTCAATGTTTATTGACATCTGTCATAGCCACATTGTCATTATATCGACAATGATCCAAGGTCCCGATATTGATCATATACATCTCTACTGAATAATTTGTAAATATCGACAAAATTTTACAGTCCAAGTTTATCAAGCAGATATTTTAAAAATTTTGTGTTGGTTTTTAAGTTTATGTCTACAAACAAGAAGTTCTAGTGGAGAGGGTACTATTCATCTCAACTTGATGGTTTGTTATCACAGATTTCATTTTTTAAAAATAGTGCATGTGCCATTTTTCCCTCCCACAGAACCTGCCAAGATGAAAGTTCATAGCCAAACCTGTGAAGACTGTTTTTGAAGTTTTCATTTCATGTTCAGTTTCTAAATTGCATTTTGTCCTGTCTTTTTGCTCAGAGTCAGATATCTTTTTAACTTACAGACATACCGTTGAGATGTTGAATTTTTTTAATGATTTTTGTTGAAACCAATTATCTTCAATTGTCAAAAATTAACACTCAGCTGTTTAAATTTTGTTGCAAGAATTTTGTGGCTCATCAAAGATTACAATTACATACATAGCTCTTGTCTTTGATAGGGTATGTTCCCAAATGTCTCAAGGCTCTAATCCTTTCACAATGCATGTATGTATCTGGTAGACATTAGACATATAATTTTGCATTGTCCTTACTCCTAACACATATTCCTCATTCTTGCTAAGACAGAAGAAATTTGAAGAAGGATCAAAGAAATGTGGTATATGCAAGTGAGAAGTGAATGTTTTTAGAACATGGGGTCCTTACTGAATGAGAAATAAGAGGATGAGGAGTGCATGTTAAACTGCCTATGGTTTTTTAAATGAAGACATTATTAAGAACCAGGGGACCTCCAAATTTAACGATCACCTATGATAGTGATAGGCTACTTAGGATCTAAATGAATGTCATCAGATAGTAGGAAAATCCAGCTGGATTTCATTTTACTTGAATCATTCATGAATTTTCAGCTCGCTGAAAAATGATGAATGTTTTGATCATTGCCTTATTAGCATTCCGTGCCTGACCTCATCAATTGAAAAGAACAAACTTTGATTCAACCCTCTTTTTTTTCAGTGCAGAATTGTACCATATTTTTTTTTTATTGCTTGGCTTACCATTGAGATTATGTGACTGATTATTCTATATTTTATATTATTAAAACCAGCAAAGTTTACGAACCCCTTATCTTAATAATTTATCCATATGGTCATCAGGTTTCTGTCTAGCAATACCTATCAATCAACAGGGACTGGTTGTGGATGACAATGGCAGTGTCAAGATTTGTGGATCGCATGTTAGCAGCTTGCATAGATTTAATCTGAAATAAGATACAATAGATAGGGAAACACCTGGACTCCTTTGATTGAGCAGTTGAATTCCTGTACACTGTGCAGCAATTCGTTTCTCCTATTCATTGGTTAATCCACTCCTGACCAAGCTACTTTGCAC
The DNA here is from genome assembly GCA_031471865.1 of Melibe leonina. Lineage (NCBI taxonomy): Eukaryota > Metazoa > Mollusca > Gastropoda > Nudibranchia > Dendronotidae > Melibe > Melibe leonina. Next base: position 6,178 of record JAUEKZ010221513.1, read on the forward strand.
CCTTTTTTTTTAATGTCCCCTTTACTTAGATACTGCATCTTCCTTTTTTGTTCTGTGTTGTAATTTTCCTCCTCAATTTCTCCTGTTTTTGCCTCACTCCTATATTTTCATGCAATTGTGTATGTTAATTCAGATTACTTGCATTATGGTAATAATACATACAAAAGGCTCTTCTTTTTCTCTTTGCTCTGTATATTTAGAGAAACAGGTTTTAGATGGCAAAAATAGCATAGAGGTCTAAGTCTAAGAAGCTCTGAAGTCCTTTAAAGTTGGCATTTATCTTGTTATGTGAATGTGCATGCAAATAGATATTCATGATGTTAGATTGTTCATAGATATTCCTACCTGATTGAACGGGTCAGCTCTCAAATTTAATGTCATGTTTGTGTGTCTATTACTATTACCTTCTCAATCTACATCATTATCTTATGAATCCCCCATGTATCAAACTTTAACTTTAGCTCCTCATTTTTGCATTGTCCAAGTGGCTTGTATTTGCAATGTCTAAGTCTAATATTTGAGGTCTTGAAGAAGTCATTTATCGCTCCTGCAAACCCATGCTGTCATTATTGGCAGTCATGTAAGCAATAGGAGCAACATAAAGATTGTATCAAGATCTCAAGCAACTCACACTTACAATGTGTTTGTTGCTGATCTTTGATAAAAGACATTTTTTCGAGCACCTCTGATGGTCGCTTTCTCTGTTTCTCCTCTTTTGGCTTCACCTGTCAACTTTCTTTTTCAAGAACTCTCTCCAGTGCTCCTTAGCAAGCATACACACACAGCTGTTTAGTATCTGTTAGCTCGGTTTTGGTCCTGCCTGTCGTCCTAACAGACCTATGGTCATCCCCCATGTATTTGCACTATGATACCTAACTACAGGGTCAATTGCTATCTAGAAGAACTGAGTACTTTTGTACACAAAGGACGGTAGTATATCCTGGGTATCCCCGGACCACAGTGGTGCTTGATTTGGGTGGTAGCCATTATCTGTTTGTGTGTCCTGCTTTGTGATTGTTGGAGGTGATTTTATTCCCTGTAAATCATCTCTTTGTCACTTTTTTTGAGAGATAATATTTTTTTCCTGTAAATCATATCTCTGTGAAACGTCCCTGGCAGGGTCAAAGTCTGGCTATTCTTTTAACTAGCCTTTCATCTTACTTACCCCTGGGCGCTTATATGACCATAGCAGTTGCAAGTGCCCTAAAACTCTCAATAAACAAACAAACAAGTCATTTAGTTGCAAGCTGTGCTTCTTTTAACCTGTGGCTTTTCATTTGTTTGTCTTGACAAAGAATACTCAGTTTTTATATTTTTTTGGAAATGGTGCTCAATGATCAAAACCATTGTAAATAGAATTATGCCAAACCATTTTCAAGTCAATAAAACAAAGCTATTATTATTATACGTTTTGTTCAGATCAACCTTTTTTTTTTTTTGATAACTACTATGGATATTTTTTGTAAACCTGAAATCATGTATTCTATGAAGAAAGTTAATAGTCTCTGTATACAGTAAGTCTTAATTCTTCTGTATTTTTCAGGAGGTGCCATGAGAATGATTAATTATGTGTTTTCAAATATCAATAAATGCTTTTAATATAATGATATAAACATGAAACATAACTTGAATGAAGTATGAGGAACCTCTGTGATATCATAATGTAGAAATAGAAATTTTTATTGGGCCGTGCAGCAAAGACGTGATTTTGTAAATCAAAATGTGGCTTTTTCTTATACTTAAAATGTTTTAATTTCAATCTGGGCATTGAGATACATCGTAGTCGCCGGATAGATTAAATGTTATTTGTTTTGGAAAAAGAAAGGCATGGATTGTGGAAGTTGCTTTCCAATCTAGCAAACCTTTTACCTGCAAGTCACTATGTGCTCATACACTCGTACCAACTGAACTGAATGAGAATAGTGGGTGGTCGGCGGGTGTCTCTAGTACTTTTATTTTTACTATTTCTTTTTTTTCTTAACCCATCAACTTAATCTTATTCTCATATTATCTAGCACTCTCTCTCTCTCACTTTTTTTTAACAAACACACAGATACACTCCTAGTTTTTAATCTGTCAAATTCAGTCTTGGTCCTGCCTGTTACTGGTATGCCAACAAAGCTGTGGTCATCCTCCATGTTTTACATTGTGGGGGCTTTTGATGTCAAGATGAACTCACTGAGTACTTTAAATTTGTTGTTGTTGGGGGTCAGAAATTGAGCCTTATACTTTTTGGAATATTGTACCTAATGTTGATGGTGACCGTTTGTTATTCTGTCTTCTTTCTGATTACGATAGATGATGGGGTCTTTTTTGCATAGGTCATCTCATTTTTATTTTATTATGTAAAAGCGGCTCTGAAAGGGTCGTGGCCGGCCTGTTTTTTTTTTTTTTAATAGATAATCTGTCCTTTGTGTGGTGCCCCTACATTAATAAATAAAAGCAAATCAAATGGTACTTACACATACGAAAAATAGATTACTCACCATCCATGGGCATTTATTAAGGAGATCCTGCATTCATGTACTATCCGGCGACTACATTATTAGTATGTGCACATATTACGTTGAAGTTGAACTTGTTAATTTGGATACGATTTTCATATTGCACTTTAGATCAATATCATCTAGCTTGAAGTCTAACCATTGTTGAATTGTATTATGAAACAATTTTACTATTATAATTATAAGAACATTTTTATTAGCTTTTGCTTTATCTGTAACTTAAAGTTAAAGAAAAGGGTATCGTCTGTTTTGGAAGGACAGCACAGTATTTAGATGAGAAAATTAAACATTGTACTTGTACGATTAATATTTAGACCCTAATTTGAAAATTATACATCCGAGTTGCTTGTCTTTACAATATAAAAAATTATTTTTGTAAACTATGTTATCCTTTTGTTTGTTTTTTAAATGTTCAATGTTACCAGGTGTAACAGTAACAGTAGAGTACTGTACACTCTACCTGACCGTCTGTTTTACCCAATCACACTAAAAAATTGATCCCATAAATGAATTTCCAGTTAAATTTTATAGCTAGTGTAACATGATTTCATTACCTATCTAGTGTTAAACATTTAGCTACAAGATTTTATTTCTCCTCATTTTCAACTTGTGGCAATATTTTGATATTTGTTGTTGTTTTAGCATTTTCTGTTCGCGGAGATGCAACTATATTTTTAGTTTTGCATTACAAAGCTCACTGTTGTCAACTTGCACTGCATTATCCATAATCTTTATTTTTTTTTACCTTTTTTTTCTGCATACACTTTTTATAATGTTAACCTGCCATTATCACTTAAAATCCAGGTTTTGACAGTAGAATTGATAAGCCTCTATACAAAAACACTTTTGTTTTTAAATCTTGTTATACTGGTACCACCATTGGCGAACAATCATGATTTGGCATAGTGTTAGTGTTAGTTTTATTACTTCAGCCTTCAGGATATACACCACTGCTATATGGCATAGTGTTAGTTAGTTTTATTACTTCAGACTTCAGGATATATACCACTGCCACTGTCAGCCTAAATTTTTGTAGTTGCCCTTCCAAAGTCCCTAACTGAAGCTGAATCACCCTTTAACCGCTCAGTGTCCCGGGTTTGATCCCCACTCATGTCCATTTTTTTTCTTTGTTTTTCTGCTTTCTTTGGCTTTGTCTTGCTTCTGCACTGCATATTATTTCAAATTTGACTAATTTCTTGTGATTCCCAGTCCACTTACTATTTCTATGTTGTTAACTTACTAGCTTATCTTTTTGTATGGGGCAAACACCAAGGCCAAGACACTTTTCTCTTCAATTGAAGCGTAGCATTTGAGATTGAGAGAAGATTAGATATACTGGCATTGTACTCTATCTGTCTGTCTAGACACTTACAATCAGAGACACCAAACCAAAATTTGCCAAAGAGGAATTTTTGATGCAAGTCAAAAGCAATTTCCAAGCCAAAAGAGGAATGTCCCCATACAAAAAGCATACTTCCGAAGCATGAAATATCCCTTACAAAATGCAATGAAATAACCATATATATATTGCAAGAGTAGGTGCATGGTTAGGCTTATCATGATTCGTATTAAGCAAGATGCTCAAACATAACCATAACTTCTCGTCAGAATTTCTTGACAATGAGAGGAAAGAGGAATATTTTCCTCTCAAATAGGAATTTTGGCATCTCTGCACGTACAATATTACTTTCTTTAATCTACAATATGTATGATTTTTTTTTTAATATACATATTAATTTTTTTTTTACTCACTTTTACTTTTACAACTAAAAAAAATGGCTACTCATAAAACCTGTTAAAAATTATTTGCAGTAAAAATGATTTTACTCTCTTACCTTTATAAGTTTTGCTGTTGAAGAATTTGCAATTTATATAAATATGAAACAAAGTCCTTGATGTCAAATCTTTTACAATACTAGTCATCCTGCAATGTACTTAGGTCTATTCTGTCCCTATTTAAGGCTGCTTGAGTTTGGCATTTTCTGTGTATTGTGATACTATGATTTTTGGGTTATTCATGTCCTACAATTTCTTATCATGTATTTATATTATTACTCTTTCAACAAATACTCAGAACCACTGTACAGATTATTGCCAATATTTTATTCAATGTCTCTTAAATGATTCTTCAGGTCATATTTTTATGTCACTATTGTTGCATTATTTTGTTCATTCTGTCTGAAACTGAAAGCAGTGTGGTCCCATTGGATGGTTGCGTATTGAATGTAAATTTTTTTTTTTCAATTTTAAGGTTCAAGAATGCAAATCACCTTGTTTCCCATTATGTATCATTTTGTATTGGGAAGGGTTTAAAATATGTATCATTAAAGCAAGACACAAGGAAAAAATGTCTGGTGCTTGAAATATTTCTCCATTGTTCTTCATGTCTGTTGGTTTGTAATTTTTATACCTTTCTAAAGTATGAACCATCTCTTTACTTTATTACTTTTCTAAATCTATCTTCATTTCTTGTAATTATACTTTTCTGTGGGTGGTTGTTGGTGTCTCTGGTGGGTACTTCTCTTTTGACTTCACCTATCATCTTACTTTATCGATCTCTCTCTTCACTCACATGAGACGAAGCTATTTTGAGCTCGCTATTCCTCTGCACAAAAATTTATGAAGCAATTTTTGAACAGATAAAACCTCGACTTCATATCTTTACAATAAAAAAAATCTGCACTCAATTATTTTTGTTACTGTTTGTGCAGTATAATTATAATTTGTTAAAAACCCCACTCTCACAAGAATTATTTTTCAAACAATTTGTACAACTTCAAGCCAATAAAAACACTAAAAGATGACTTCAAATTAAAATAAAAAATGTTCAAAACCGGAAAAAATTCAAACTTTGATAATTAACAACCCTGAATTATTCACTGTGAATACCATAAGCGTAGTGAAAGCAATGATAACTTCAGTATGGTCTTGAATTTCGTCACAGATTTTGACTTACTACTTTAATTTTATCATTTCATGCTTGTAAAAAACACATAAATAAGAGCGAAGCAGGACAAATGATTGCTGTGAAATAATCGAGGGAGATGCAGCTCACAGCTTTTTCGAGATAGTAAGGGAGAGACGTGCAGTCAGTGTCATCATTCAAGCCCTGTGTAAGCACCCTCAGGAAATACATTTTAGGTATCAGTTGGCCTGCCCTATGTGTACAGTATTGAGTAATTTCTATGGCTGACATGGATCCCTTGTGTGTGACCTCTACATGGCGACATGCTAGTCAGAAGTCCCGTTTGTTTAGTCACATTACCGTGCTCTCCCGATAAATGCAGGATCCGCGTATTAAATCTAAACGATTGCAGCACTCTTAATTAAATATTCAAGCACAAAGGTATTGAAATCTATTATACCATAACTATGATGAGTCACCTTTTTTGAGAGATGATAATTTTTAAAAAATTTCTTGTAATTCAGCTCTCTGTGAAACGTCCCTGCCAGTGGCCACTGTCTGGCTGTTCTTTTAACTAGGCTATCATCTTACTTACCCCTGGGCGCTTATATAACCATAGCCCTAAAACTCTCAATAAAACTTCACTGTCCCCGAATCATGTTCGTGAGATCAAAAAGTGCAAGCTTGAGATAACATTTTTTAGATTATTCTTTTTAAATCATTTATCTTTCGGCCTTTGGTAATGGGTTTATCCCCTTATCGCAAACTTTGATTCGTCGCTTTTCTCTGGCAATAGCGATTCGCTTGCTTTGATTAATAGACACATACAGCTGTTTTGTATCTGTTAGCTCAGTCTTGATCCTGCGTGCTGTCCCAACAGCCTTTTGGTGATCCCCCATATTTTGATTTGTGATACCTATGTACAGGGTCACTTGCTATCTAGTAAGGATAAGTTGGTCTCCCTCACTCATAATGCACTGAGTGGGTGGTGGCCATTATTTGTTTATTCTTTTCTCCTTTGTGATTGTAAGAGATGGTTTGTAAATGTAAATCATCTCTTTGTCCTTTTTTTGAGAGGTGATATTTTTTTCCATGATCCTCTCTCTGTGAAATATCCCTGGCAGGGTGAAAGTCTGTCATCTTACTTTCAACTTCTAATGATATCAGTGCTTAAGGGTAACTAAGATGATATTAAGATGACATGTAGATTAATTAAAAGAACAGCCACAATTAATCCTGCCATAGACGTTTCACAGAGAAATGATTTACAAGGGAAAAACATTAAGTACTCATAATCAGAAAACAGAGAACACCCTACTCTTTCCTTTCCTTCTAGACATAGTGTCCATTAATGCCTATGCAAAGGGCAAGAATGAACGAAAACAACTCCAGGTAAAATTACTACATATAAACAGGCATGTAGCTATGTTGATAGGAGGCAAAGAAAAAAAAATGTACATTCTACATACACTCAAACATTGTTATACCGCCATTCTCACCTACCACCAGCTTTTGGCTGTGTAAAGGATCAGCCACTAAATAAAAATATAGCCTTGTTAATATACCACCATCTGCCAACAACTTATCTGCAACATTCATGACTAGCATGGTGTGATTAACTCTCACTTCATCGCCAGCTTAAAATTTTGTCACAACCATACTAAACACTTTGAGGCGCTGTGGCCTAACTGGTAGCGATGCAGCACAGAACAAGGGGGCTATGGTTTGATTCCTACCAGTGGCATTTTGGTTTTTCCTTGGGCAAGGAAATTGACTCAAATTGCCTCACCCAACCCAGGTGTAAAATGGGTACCAATCCACAATTTGGGTTGGGAAAAGTAATCTGCGATAGACCAGTGTCCTATCCAGAGGATGGCAACTATTGTCATTTGTCCGCTTCACGCTACAAAAACCAGGATAAGTTCCGGGTCCATGGGCCATAAGGCTCTAAAGGACTTACTTTTTTATACTAAACACTTCAATCCTTTTGCCAGTGGGTCACTCAATAGCTTTTAGTGATCTGCAAAAGGTGAGATATTTCATCTTTCTCACCGTATTGCCCTATTACACTACACATGGTATTTACGTTGTACTGCCCACTTAATGCTTTCCCCAGACTTGGCTGTATAGCGAGGTTTGAGTCTATCTGAAGAATTACATTTTGGGCAATACCCTCAAAATGAGTTATATAGAGAGGAAGGTATGTTAAAGTAAGGGAAAGAAAATCAACACATTTTTTGTGTGTACAGTATGAGGTCTCCATTATATTATATTAATTTACAGCTTTCACTGTTTTACACAGTTGGTAGGAAGTATTGAATTCAATGTAGATATGAAATAAAAGACAGTCATCTGGTATTCCTCCAAGGAGAAATACACTGTGTTCATCAATTTATGCCTTCCTGGGTGTCTTCATCATCATCTGAGTCGACCTCTTCATTTGTGTATCCAGGGACATAATCTTCAACTTTGACCACAAACTCCTCTGGAGACGGGGGAGCAAGAATACTTATAGATTGGATAAATGGTCCTGCAGAGAAACAATTAAACACAGGTTAGCAATTACTATTGGGAAACAAAAACAAAAAAGTTCTAGGCATATTGTCGAGAACCAATTCAAAGTAATCAAAGAAACATGCTCAAAACCAAATATGCCTGAGCTTTTAAAGAAGGAAGTTTACCCTATCTATGACTACTATCCAGTCAAAAGTAAATTCCATTTCTTCAATACAAAAAGTGTGTGTCTTCTGATCCTTATCAAGTAAGAAGAGTTGTTCCATATAATAACTGGTAAATTTATAACACAATGAAATTTAAAACATGTATAATTCTAAACATACCAAGTGCCACGCTGCGATGTTTACATACTGACTGGATATATGCTTCAAAATTATCAGCAAGCTCTTTGACTGGTTGACTTAGCTGGGGGAAAACAAGAGGGATTAGATAGTCTTTTCAAACAAAAGGTATGAGAGAAAAAATCTCACCTGATGCATCTCTGTTTTCTTTTTTTAATGACCCAAAGAAAATTAATATAATTTCTACACATCTATTCAGGAAAAAATAACCACAAAACAAAATAATTAAAATATCAATGATTTAGTTTTAAATAGCAGGACTCCATTTAAGGATATTAATATTAGATCTAAATTTGTGAAGAAAGTTAAAAAACAAATTCACTCCTGTGAAGAAATTCTTCAAAATCACTGAGAAAGACCCTTTGTCACATTAAAGACTGTAACTTATGGTCGTAGGTAATTTCACCCGCACAAAAATGATGAATGAGTCATAGATGGTCATATATCAGACAAAATTATCCTCCAAGCATCTAGTGGCCTATCTTAAATTTATCAAATTTCTTGGCCAAAAGCCTGAATGGTTTCATCATCGTTGATTAAATAATAACATGCTGAAACCTCTGTGACAGAGTGAATATAGGAGGATAGGGAATTTCCACCTGTTTATTTGTGAAGTAGGGGGTAACAGCAAGTGTCAACCCAAGGTTCTGCGTGTCGTTGAATTTAAGGGGAAAGGAAATCAGAGAAGACAGCTTGTATGGGTTAGACAAAGAGGAACCAACGTAGGTCGCTATGACAAAGCAGGAGATGGTTAGTTTAAATCAGGGTTGGAGACAAGTTGCTATTGTAGTGTGGTAAGCATCAGAATACGGAAATATTTGTGGTGAGGTATCATCAGCGTAGTCAGGTTAGAGGCCAGAGGCCAGGAGAACTTAGATAATCAGTACGGGGAAACAGGATAGTTGTCTTAATTAAAGACGATACCCAGGTAGGGAAAAAATGAGGCGAAATCTCCTCTCCCACCGCAGCAAAGTTTGTAAAAACACCATCCACTGGGATTGAACTGTACTGTCTGTTGAGCAGTATTTTCTTGTCTAGTGCAAAATGTTATCAGTGTCAGACAAGAGTGAGATCTTTGGCCATAAAAGACAAGATCCATCAAACCTCGTCACAAATATGATCTGTATAACGTGTTATCCTGTTTTTCACTTTTTCTAAGCTTTGTTTTTCTCTATTTACCTGGCCTAGAGGAACTTGAAGCTTGCCTTGTGACTCAGTCACGTTGTGAGACTCGTATGTATGACCAAAGAAGAATAATGTCCACATGGCATTCAAGTCTGTTCCCATGCTCCCTGAATAAAAAGAAAATGGCATAAGGGAAGTATAAAATGGAGTCTTCATTTGTATCATATTGGTAGGTCCGCAATATACACTGGAAATAAACGTTTAAGAAAACTTTAGAGAAAAAAAGACAGCCCTGTAATTTGCTATAGAATAACAAGTAGGTATAACAAGAACATATCATTTTGACTTGAACAGAGCATGGCACTTTAACCAAGATCTACGGGACAAATGCTTGACTGAAATCTTAAAGTAAAACGTAAAACCTCTGCAGATATGAAAATGAGCTATGAAGGATGAAAGAGTTTGGGGGAGACAATAACTAAAAATTTGGTCAAATGGAAAACTAAGGTCTTAGCAAAAGGTTGACAACAAAAGGAGATACAAATCTATCAGTATGTAATTGTAATCATCAATATCTCACCTTTAGCTTTCTGCGGGAAATTTTCCCTCAAGAATGACCTTGCTGGCATTATTTCAGTACCACAGTCTGCTGTTGCAAGAACATGGGTAAAATCTTTTGGGTTTAGGACGCCATTTTCCAACTGAGGGAGAGGAAACAAGACATTTTTGACAGGATTTTAATGTAGGCATCAAATTTAATTTCTGAATCTTTTGATTAATAAATTTGCGCATATCACCCTAATTAATTTTATTAATAAGAAGAAGAAAATGCAACTTATTACTTCAAATTAATACATTCATATCCACAAACATTGACAACTCTTCTATCTTTCATCAATCATCCACGTTTCAGTCAAATTTTTCAATTATTGTGATCAATAAACTATTTTATTACTTGGTGACCCAAATTTTAACCACATGAAAATCATGTCTGAAGAAGATTGTATGCAAACCATTTTGATGACTTCTGTAGGGCTTCCAGCATGCTTCGCACCTAATGACAAGGCAAGATTGGTGTGCTCCTCTTCCTTGAGGGGAAAAGGTTAAAAAAAATACAAAAACATTATCCATGAACACCTCAGATCTTGAAGAAAAAGGAAGAGATCTTTTGAAATGTCATTGATCGTTTTGGTAAATGGATTGGTGAAAGATTATTTTCTGACTGATAAAGAATAACACTATAAACCAAAACAAGTAATAGGGAAAAACATGACCAGGGAAACCAAAAATTTGGTTGAATTTGAATCATTACAGCCAATCAGTTATCATGACAGTCAGCAGGCAAATTTGCCATCTAACATAAAAATAAACAATTTAACTCTTGTTGAAGTGCTTGAGTTTGATCTCCCTATCAATTGTGCTCAACCTTGTCGTGGTGAGAGGCTAACAATTTTAGAGTAACAAGTATCTGGTATGAGAACATGTACATTTTAAAGATTTTTCATATTTCAGTTAGGTTAGAATAAGACCTGGCTGTGAAAGGGTTGTCATTCAGGACCAACTGTGCCTGTTACTCACTTTGCAAAATACCAGGATAGATGGAGGCACCCCAAAGGGGAATCGGTGGGGCAAGAGTAGAGTTGACTTTATGTTTTTCATAAACTTTGTCTGAAAAAGAATCAAACAAAATTCAATAAATTAAAGATTTAACAATCTTAGGGTAGGCAAAAAAGGACAAGGCAAATAAAAAGTTTATGCTTGTACGAAAGTATTCATCAAGTAGTTTTAGACTTCTGATTGAGAGTTATCTGATATGCATAAAAAAAAAAAAAATTAAAAATAACAATGTTTCCCATTGTCCAGAAATTTGCACATGGATCTTGACCAGACAGCTCTATTATATCAAATATTTTAAAGAAGTTTTTGTGAGAAAATGAAAAAAAATCTTGGAGGTTTTAGGAGATTCTAGATTATTTATTTTTCATCCAGGAGATTCTAGATTGGTATGACCCACCCTGACTTATACATAGTGACCAGCTTAAATGATCTGATCATTATGAAATTCTCACGATGTGGCAGCTAACTGATGGAGACAATGATGGAAAGTTGATTCTTATCACCTCGTTTAAGCATACACATGAACTTGACAGACATATATATATGCCAGCAAATCATCAATAAATTCTAGAATAATGGCATATTCTGGATTCTTTACTTACAAGAAAAACACAATAACCAAGAAGAGAATGAAGTAAATTTTTTCAAAAATTATTTTGAAGTACCTGCTTCTTTGTCCTGAAGTCTAAAGTCATATCCATAAATGCAATACCATCCAAATTGTCAAGCATGGCTGGCTGTGCAAAATCTTTATGTTTTTTCAAAGCCTCTTCAATGGAAAATTTGGGATTAGGATAAAATTTTCTGACCCACACATTGTCCACTGGCTTCTCAGCAAGTATCTGACTTTTTTCCCCAATCTCCTCTATGAACTTGGATCTGTCAAAAAAGTATTCATAGGTTTCACCATTAAAATTGAGAAATGGGTACTTTAGACAATAATATAAGACTTTTTGAATTACTCAAAGATAAATAAAGCATAAAAAAAAGCAAACAGTTAGTTACATTTTTAGCGTAGTTATAAACTTACTTCTTTTTGTCCTTCTTTGCAATAAATCTCTTGCTTTTGTCTATTTGAGTTTTGGCTTCTTTGATCCTTTGTTTTCCTTTGTAACGAACAAATAAAGAACCAAGAATCCCATTTTGACTCACACTTGGGGATGTTGCAGAAAGGACTGCAGGTCGTATACCTGGAAAACACAACAAAAAACTTATCATTCGTATTTTAATAACAAAATTGAATTATAATACAGGAGTCTCTGCCCACTCTCGGCTCCAGAACACAGTTGTCCCAAGACAAAATTCTTTGCCTGAAAAGCATACATATGATTGAAAATCACAACTGTTGCAATTTCTTTTAGGTACCATTAAAAAAACAAGTGAAACGTTAAAAATCGTTTACAATGGGAAGAGAAAAATTTAAGAAAAATTGTTGGGAAATGGGGTAAGCAGCTTGAAATCTTGTGTTTTCGGAAATGATTCAATTTTTTCTCTGAGCATTAGCGAAATCTGGAAGTGACAGCGGAGCGGTATTCCGGAGAAAAATCTATCTCGAGTAAAAATTTAGTTAAGAATCCTAAATCTTAGCCTTTTGCAGCTTTATTAGAATCTTTAGGTGGTGTTCCCGAATGATTTCAGTACAAGAATCGTTTTTAGAACGTAACAATATGTCAGGAAAATGCGCATAAAAATCTATTTCCAGAGAGGAGTAATGTAATAGTAAAAATTTTGTTATTGTTTTGACTCTATCTAGAAATCACCTAGATATGCTAGAGACTAACTCAATTTGTTGATTTCAAAGCAGGCTTGACTAATTTTCACTAACATTTGGAAATATACAGATTTCACTCTACCTTCTAGAATACATACCTTTTAATACTTGATAAGAGCAAAACAATGACATCTTCAGTACCTAAACACAGGGACAACCTTGCCCTGTAAAGTGACCAGGAATGACTGACCTAGACCTTTTGATAGAATGGAGCCTGGAGATGCCGCAGGTCACAGTAGACTACCTAGGTGTAGACGGTTATCAAGATCAAGCTTTTAAGCTAACTAAACAGGTAGCTATTTTCAACTTCAAACAACGTTTGTTGATGCTTTCGTTTCTGATCTCTAGACTAGTCTAGATCAGGTTAGTTAGTAGATACACAACCAGCACAGCACTAGAAGTTTTTCATACATCCGTCATTCACCGCTACTTTCACTATCTCTCTCCTTGGTGAGCATAGACCATAGAGATAGAGCTAACAATAGACTCGCCACGACAATATTTCGTTTTTTTTAACAGCAGCCCGAAATAAATAGTTCGCGTTTTATCAATTTTATTAAGCTGTATTCAGTAAGAACTAAGTGATCTGAATTAACTCGGGTCACAAGGAGTAAGAACGAAGTGAGTAAGAAGTGTGTATTTAGCTGGCCCTCCATACAGCAGTGTCTTTGTCCTACAAACAAATTGTAACACGCCTAACACTAACAGGCGCTTGTCTTGTCCTATGTTTCAATGTATGCTGTTGGCCGGGGAAAGTAAAAAGTGTGAAGCGCAATGAGCACAATTCGTGTATATCAGCGCTATATAAGCCTCCACTTTAACTTTAACTTTAACAGTGGAAATCATAAGAAATTTGACGAATTCGAAATAATATACAGCGCAGAGTCAAAGTCATAGCCTAACCCTAGTGGTTTGTCAAGTGGGTAGGTTCGCAATCTTGTGCTGTGGGTCAGGCGATGGGCGCAGTGGCAGGTTCGAATACCGCACTGAACGCTTCTCTATTATTCAATTCTTTTGCTTTATTTGGCTTTGTCTCGTATCTACGCTACATATTATTTCAAATTTGACACTTTAAAATATGTATTTCTTTCGTCATTAAAAAAAATAGCAAAAAGTGTGCAAATCTCCTCTTTATCATTATCTCTTTTTAAATACGACTGAATATTGTGTGTGTGTGTGTGTGTGTGTGTGTGACATAACCTTCAACTATCTCATCTGGACAGACTTCTAGTGAGCTTTTGACTCCGTGATAAAGACAAAATTTAGATTATGAATAAATACAAAATACCACTTCAAATACGTTTTATGTTTATGCTGACATTGATGAATTGACAGACTTAATTTTTAGAGAAAGATGAGATTGTTGTAATCTATGGCTTTTTATTTCTTCTGACAATGACAATAAACTGGGTGATAATAAGAGGGAGGGGGGGGGGTCGCTTGGCCAGTGGGTATCAAAGATGAAATAAGGGGAGTGGTTGCCAGGCCAGTAGTAAAGGACAACAACAAAACAGGACACACAAAAAGCGACGTATAGGTACATTAGATTTCAGTGAACAGTGAGCCTGAATGCTTCTGGCATATGTAATGTCAGTTGACTGAAATTTGTTTTATCTGGTATAAGAACGCGTACTTTTTCACGATTTTGCATATTTCAGTTGGGTCAAAACCAGGCCCCGCTGTGAAAGATGTAACACAAAGGGGTGTAAAATCAACACCCATCGTAAATGTCCACACTTCCCTAACACATAGGGCATAGACGTTACGACCGTTATAAGCGTGTGGGGCTTGACCCAAAGTATTGGTTGACACTATTCTCTATCCATCTAGCTTTCTCTCTCTCCATCTCCTCCTCCTCTCTCTCCATCGTATTATCTCTCTCTCTCCCTCCTTCCGTATTCTCCATTCATATTTCCCCTTCACGCACGTTCTACTCACTGTCTTCCTATTTTGCACTTGCACTCTCTCACGCCGTGCGCTTGTTCTAGCACATTCTCTCATTCACTTTCTCTACCGCTACAAATCCCGTTCTTATTCATCCCACGTATCTCTATCTTCCTCCCTACCCCAACCCCCCTCTCTCTATCTCTTTCTCACTCACTCTAACTGCATGATAAATCTCATCCGTTTGTCTTTCCGTCTTCGATAACCATGCATCTCTACACCTTGATCTGCCCAATGGCCTGAATCTGAATATCTTACTCTTGCCATGGCAGCAGACAATAACCACAGCACAGATCGCCCGACAAACATTGCAAGATAGCGAGTGCATTTCAACGGGGACATCCAAAATTAAAATAGCGCTGTCTTAACTCGTTCTTGTCTACCGCGACTCATCATTGCGACACTAATTTACTACCTGCGCTATGCCTAATGCAACCCGATGAGACATACACGTGAGATGCCTCTTGCGACCAAATGCGTCTGTACTTAGGCTGGAAAGGGTTAAGACTTGGGATATGTCTTGTGCTGAAGTGCAGGCGATAGATGTCGTGACAGCAGAAACAAGTACTGAGTGTGAATCCTCTTTTTGTGACTTTTCTACTTCCCCATTTGTCTGCTTTCTTTGGCTTTGTTTCTGATCTTGCATACTTTGGGTCTGATAAGAGACATGGTATTGGATGGGCTCATGTCGTTTGAATAAAATATGTACAGCCAGGGGAAGCAGTGGAGTTATTTGGGCAATATTGCCAAATTAATCACAAAGAAAAAATATTATTTGCCAAGAAAGGCGAAGAGATGATCTAAGTACATACAACATACATGAAAAAAAAACCCTCTCTCAACTCACAAAAAAAGAGAAGGACAAAAACAGATGATGGCCACCACCCACATCTTGCATTATGGTCCAAGGAGACAGAAGATATTCTAACCCTTTTGTGTACAATAGTATTCAGTCTTTCTATATAGCAAGTGACCTTGTAGTTAGGTACCATAATGTAAAACATAGGCAATGACCACTAGTCTATTAAACAGAATGCGCTCTTCATTTGGCATTTCAGGCTCTGCACTGTGAGTTGGTTTGAAAACTACCTTTCAAACTGCTCACAAGGTCAAAGAGTAACAATTCAGGGAGCATCATCCTTATCGTCCAGACTAAATTTCGGCGTTCCTCAAGGCTCAGTACTCGGACCATATAAGTTCACCATGTACACACAACCACTCGGCACCATCATATCAGCTCACAACATAAACCACCACTTCTATGCTGACGACA